>PVJI01006715.1:0-83978 GCA_004026765.1 Micronycteris hirsuta | reverse complement strand
AAGGGAGGGGGAGGGGAGAGGCTGCAAATAACTGTAATTAAACAAAAAAATTAATAAAAAAAAATCAGACAAAAAAAAAGATTTGTGTTTATATGTAAATAAGAGCCTTGGGCTAGAAGGCCAATTCTAGGAGTTTTACTCTCCCAGGTACTTCTGCTTCATTTTATTCTTCTATCCGCCCTACATTAAAATGACACAGAACAAATGTTTGGCAGTTTGGAGTGCACTGTCTATTGTTCCTGAGTACCATCTGGCACCTCAATCTCGGCTGCAGAAAGTGCTTGATGCCCATCCTGAATGGCAGTTATAACAAATACATCTCTGCTACTCTTGCAAGATCTATGAGTAATTCTAACCAGACAGATGACAGTCACAAATCTCAACAGAGCATTCAGTTGTTTCCAACTCCCAAGACCTTTAAGATTGTGAAATTTAGCAAAAGAAAGCAGACTGGCAAACAGAGTTAGAACATATCCTCATACATAATGAAATATTCAGTAAACAAGAAAGGCACATTACAGAGAGCTGGCAAATTCGTGTTGTGAGCAGCATTGCTACATGACGTTTTTGGGGGGAAAGTGAAGGGAACACTACTTTGCTCATATTTCAGGTACAAAAGCCAGCATTTCCTGAACTTCTTCAAGTGGTCACATTTTTAACATAAATTCACTGTGTGAACCAACATTGATATGGGCAAAAATAGAAGGAAACTAAGGAAATCAAGAGGAGATGAACACAGGTGTATAGTGAGACTCTTAAAACCATAGAAATTATACTTGGGTACTATTTGTTACTTACCTACATATTTGTAACTTCTACATTTCAAATCTAGATGCCTCAGAGGACTTGTAGAAACCATATGTTGACTAATTTAACATGGACTTGGAAATCTCAAAATGGGAAGAGATGTCATATGTTTTGCATACTTTACTTGGCATAGATAAATCTATTTCTGGTCTTAAAAAGCTAATCAAACTTAGCCCTGGCTGGTGTGGCTCAGTGGATTGAGCACTGACCTGTGAACCGAGGAGACAACGGTCGGATTCCCAGTCAGGACACGTGCCACACATTGATGTTTCTTTCCCTCTCTTTCTCCTTTTCCCTCTCTCTAAAAATAAATAAATAAACTCTTTTTAAAAATTAAGTCTAACTAAATAAACAAATCATCTCTATTGACCTTTGCCATGGGATTATAATTACCAGTAATAAAAAAAACACACCTTTAGTATCTAGTAAATATTTTCTAACCATAGATTGTACAACAAAACTGCATTTTTGTATTTATATTAATAATAGTACATTAATACACTGAAACTAGTCAGGTTGTATGAAGTAAATGACATGTTCATATCTGTAGATAATGTTACTGGTTCTATATTCTTCCCTTCAAGGAAGGTCTTCTATACGCATGTGTTAGATTGTGCAAAGATTAAAATGACATGGCTCTTGTGTCAAGAAACCCATGCATACATTTTCAGAGTTATGTAGTCTGAGTATTTTCAATAATGTGGACTAGATGGATTTACGGAATCATTCATCTTCTCTGGATGTCTGTCACTACGTGCAGAACACCCATGTGGGAATAATTCACATGGAATCTAAACTAAGAGAGAATCAAAATAAAAAGTGAGTCTCTTATTCTCTTGATAACAACTTTAGAGAATAAAGATGTTTGGCGGACAATTTTTGCTTAGGATTTGGTGAAATGGTCATTTCCAATATGGAGACTAGGCAGGAGCTTAAAAGTAAAGCACCCAAGTAACTAAAAGTTTTTATAAGCACTTTGGAGACCAAAGCTAATCACACAAACAATAATTGAGTGGGCATAGAATCCTCAAACTCTGAAGACATGTTAAGTTATGGAAAATAAAAGACATATTTTATAAACTAGAGTGTTTGCTTTTATTCATAATGTTTATTTTCCAGTAGTTCTTTGTATTTGGGAAGACTGAAAATTCCAGATTTTCTCAGTTAAACTAAGAGGAACAAAAGGAAGAGATTTTCATTCACACTTGAGCCAGAGCTATAACCTAGACCCTCCCAAAGGAGAGGTAAAATTTGAGACAAAATTAGGCTCACTGTTTAGTAGTCTTTCCTATCCTCATGTCCTATTTCAATCCATGGAGAGTTTGAATTTTATTATGCTTGAAGATCTGCTAATATATTATGCCATCTAATTTCTCAACAGTAGTTCCTCAAAGGTCTGTGTTAGATTGTTATGGTTTCATTATATTTTTGTGGGCCTTTCTACATATACTTCCAATAGAAATATATTATAAAATGTAAATAAATGTATCAATGATATGCATTTTGCATCTGCATATCTGATATACTCTTTTGTAGGGACAATATTCACAAAGCCTACTAAAGTAGGTGGAACCATGCAAGTCTTTCCAGCATATGAGAGTATTTTAACATATAAGAGTATTACTAAAGGCTTTTATTCATTTTAAGTGATTAGTTTGCATTTTAATTTTTTCCTAGATGTTAAATGAGTTTTTGTTCCTTTTAGCTACTACCAGAGATAATTTTAAAAGAAAATTCCCCCCTCTTGTATTTATTGTATATTTGTAAATCAGGGGAACAATCTTTTGAAGAAGGAATTAAAATATTCTGAAAGAAACATATAAGCACATCAATTTGGCATGTTACAGACCATTTAACTTATTTATTTTATTATCTCAAATGTAGTCTAGTTACTTGAGAGTGACAAGTAAGTGGCAGTTTAGTTGGCAAAGTCTGATGGTAACAATTAGAGGTAGAGTTAAATATTTCACATGTGCTTCATTGAGGGAATTCTGTGTTACTGAAAAGGATAAACGTTAGTATTGATAGTTGATAATAAACACTGATCTATTTACATCTCCTTCTACATGGCTCCGTAAATTGCTAAATCTGTTTTATCTTCTTAGTAGAGTTAAATTAATCATGTCTGGTCTTTCCATGAAATACTGTCCACAAATTTCCAGGGATTGAGATTCTCATAGATGACTTAAGTTAGAATGTTAAAATAATTAATGTTGGGTCCAGTTCTATCTTAAGGAAATATACTCTAATTGTGTGTGTATGGTTAGCTCTTAATTTTTTATAGGTGATGATTTATGTCTACACATATCAAACTGTTAGCTGACCTTCTAGTCTGAGTTTCCTTGAATTTGTATGTGTTATTTCTGATTCTAATGCAACACAAGTCCCCATCTGTTTACTTATTGAAGCTGGAAAGGCATCCATCTGAGTAAAGGATTCCCAAGCATCGTTTGAGAAGTAGTTTTCTCTACTCAATGGAATTTTTAAATATTTCTTTGATACTTTTAAAAATATTTCTTGGTATTGACAATTTGAAATGTTTATGGCAATTTAGCTAATGCACCCTGAAATGTCATTTTTCAAAATCTGTCCTATAACTACATACATTTCTTGGAAGTAATAGTTAAAGCCTGTTAACTTGATATCCTCTCTATTCTTGTAGATATACTTTATATCATTACAGAAGAGTCTAGGTGGAAAAACTTATTTCAGATATATGCCTAGAATTATTACAGAGTTGAGTAGTAATATAACTCCATATCTGTGTGCCTATTAGGTGGAAAGGGGCATTTGAATTTGAAATTGATTACTTATTTCATGTTCATCTGATTGTCCACTTGTGGGAAAAGAAGCCAAAATAGATTTAAGTGACCAATTATTTTGCTGCTTCATTCATATGTTGAGAATGCTTATCAATTTCAACACCAGCAGAGGGATATATATTTTTTTGCTCTTAAATTTCAATACTTTTACCCTTGAAGTTTCCTGGTTAAAAGTTGCATATTTCACAGTCTAGCTCATTTTTGTACAGTTTCAGTAACCAGAAAAGTATTTCCAGAATACTGCAGTCAGCTGCTGGCTGGTCTATGCCAACCTATCCTAATTACTTGGCTAGGGTTCCTTGTTTTCCCTCCATTGCTAGTTCTTTCATGCAAAAGGTAGTTGTCTACTATTTTGCAATAAGGGGTTGCAAAAGCACTTGCTAAACTTTGATGTTTTCTGTTAAAATAACACTTGCAGATATTTTTCTGAGGACAGTTAAAGTCATTGTTCAAGACAATATTAACTGTATTTCTTAAATCCCTGATTCTCCAGAGTAGACTTCTGGAAAAGTATTATTTTACTGCTGTTAAACCTGACCTTCAAATAATTACTGATAAATATTTCATTTCATTCTTCCATTTCAGGCTTTCTAAATCTTCCAACAAACACTTGTTTATTGACTTCCCCATCTGATTTTTATAGTCATTCATTTTGCTACTCTTAGGAAAATAAATGAATTTATTCTTTGTTTTTTTTTTAATTGGTATTGGCACATAACATGCCTATGTTAGTGCAACAAATTTACTAATTTAACAATAGTTTTGTTAGGACTTCAAATCTGTGTGAAAAATCAGTCTGTGTAGTCATATTCATAGCTCACTATCCTTACAGAACATCTAAGAGAGAGAGAAAGCCATAAAACCCGTGTTATTACTGTCAAACTCTGTCTACAATGTTTTTTGAATAGTAAAACTATAGCAATATACTTTCTGGAAATGAATTTGGTTTTAATAGCCCAGGGCTCTAGGGATCCTTTGGTTGTATGATTTAGAATGCTAGCCTAAGTGTGAAATTTAAACATTGAAATAGCTTGGTTATCCATGACATTTTACTTCAGTGTTACTGCTCTGTATGCATAACAGATTATTAAAATATTTGTTTTCCCAGTGGGATTTTCATTCCTGGTGTTTTGATTGTGATAAGAGCAGTAATCCTTTAACTCTCCCTTTGGGTATAATAAAATTCTTCCAAGGAATGAGAATCAATTATAGATTTCATATAAGCTGGATAACCTTTAACAGCTGCAGAGGGAGTTGGTAGCTGACATTGACATTTCTTGCTTCCCCGCATCTATTCAATTTATTTTTCACCTATGTCTATGTTAGCACATACCATTTTTGTTTCGTCGTGATGGGGTCAGCTCCTCATCTGTGATTGTTGGTATTCTACCTTGTGGGCAAAATTGTTCTGTGCATATTGACAAAAGAAGGGCTTTTACTGATTGATTTCTGAAACAAAATAAGCCAGCTTTCCATCACAGCAGTGATTAACAGCAAAATGAAGCCTACACACCTAGTTATGTGTGTGATTGACTATATAGCTGGCATCTGTTTCCTCTTCTTTCTGTTATACAGGGTTAGGTGTTCACTAGTGTATCTGCTATTGCTAAGATATGGACTTTTCTGTATTTTCACTGATCTTTCTCTCATATATACCTGCATAATACATGTGTGGTTAAGGAAGGAAGGATATAATAGCTAATGTCTCTCTCTCTCTCCCTCTACCCTTAAGGCTCTCTCATAGGTGTAACACTGGTTATGAATACAGTATATTTTCTATTCTTTACCCCATTGAAATAAGTATTGAGTAAATATTTAAAAAATTATCAATTTCGCCCTGGCTGGTGTGGCTCAATGGATTGAGTGCCAGACTGTGAACCAAAGAGTCGCTGGTTCAATTCCCAGTCAGAACAATTTCCTGGGTTGTAGGCCAGGCCCCCAATAGGGGGTGCAAGAGAGGTAACCACACACTGATGTTTCTCTCCCTCTTTTCCTCCTTTCCCCTCTCTCTAAAAATAAATAAACAAAATCTTAAGAAAATAAAAGTGCATTTGTTTAAAAAATAAATAAAAATTATCAATTTGAAAGACATTAAATTATCAGCTTGTTCAAGCCAGCTCCATATTTGTGTTCATCCACTTGGGACAGGACACTGTAAAGCTGCATTGCACACCCTGCTGAAAACGAGAAACTATGCCAATAATTAGTGAATGTCCACCAGGAATGAAGAAGTCATTCCAATTTACTTACTGCAAAAAAAAAAAAAAAAAATCAGAAGATTCATGAAACTTTTTCTTCATAAGACTGATGACTTAAAAATGAACAGTTTGTTGGAGAGTACTTCAGAATGCATTGCCTCCTTCCTTCTTTAACTACACACATATTATGCAGATATATATGAGAGAAAAAGCAACAGAAGTGCAGAAAAGTACATATCTTAGCAATAGCAAACATACAGTAAAGACTTAACCATAAAATAAATAACAGAAAGAGGAAACAAATGTCAGCTATATAGTCAATCACTGAGGTAAATAGGGGTGTGTGTATGTGTCTCTGCCTGTGTGCAGCTAAATAAAATACTATTTACATGCAAAACTCACACATATAATTATATTAATTAAGCCATATGAAACATGACTCTTCACTCATTCATTCATTCATCCACTAATCCATTCAGCATCCATTATGCATTTACACTAAATTCCTGATAGCATTATATGTGTTTTTAAACCATGTTGAAAATTTTCTTTTTTTTAAATTAGATAAATTATTTTCTAAAGTATTTATTGATTGATTGATTTGGGAGAGAAAGAAGAAGAAGGAGGAGGAGGAGAAAACAAGAGAAGAGAAGACAGAACAGAGGAGAGAGAAACGTTAATTTGTTGTTCCACTTATTTATATATTTATTGCTTGCTTCTAGTGTGTTCCCTTACTGGGAATCAAACTCACAACCTTGATGTTTTGGGATAATGTTCTTTGCAACTGAGTTACTTGCCCAGGCAATAAAAGAAATTATTTTTCCTTGGCACATGGGGTTTACATGAAGTACTGATATAAATGGAGTATAATAGGTTAGAAGATCTCTAGTTTCACCATTCAAAGTTAAAAAGTACTTTTCCAAAAAAGTACTTTTCCTCCAAAGGAAATTCTATGAAAATTTTTTTAACCCTCACCTGAGGACATTTTTTTCATTGCTTTTAGAGAGATAAAAAGGGAGAGAAACTTCAATGTGAGAGAGAAACAGTGATTGGTTGCCGATGTACAAGCCTGGACCTGAGATGGAACTTACAGCCTAGGTACGTGCCCTGATAGGGAATTGAACCTGCAACCTTCTGATGTATGGAATGACACTCCAACCAACTGAGCCATACTGACCAGACTCTATGAGAAGTTTTATAAATGGATTTTTTCTCCTAATAAGCGTGCATTTTCTCTAAGTCGAATTCCATGATAAATAACAATGGGATGAAATGAGTGTATGTTGTAAAAATCACATAAAAATTCCAGACTATTCTGTAGATGTGAAAGGGGATACCTGTGCTGGAGCTAGAAAGTAGTAGAAGTCATAAGCTGCAGCGGTAAGAACTAGTCTTCTCTTGCCTGAACTGAAACCTGGGTCTTTATTTATTTGATATGACTGTGGAAAATTATTTAATGCTTCTGGGTTTCCATACATGAATCTATATAATGGGAATGGTCATAAAACCAAAAACATATATATATATATTTTTTTTTCATTGTAGCATTACTTTTTAAAATTTATTGTCATTCAGTTACAGTTGTCATGCCTTTTCCCCACTGCTCACCCCTCCCCTGCCCCCCACTCCCATAGTCAATCCTCCCCATTGTCCCTATCCATGAGTCCTCTATTCATGTTCCTTTGCTTGTGCCTTCTCTTTCTTTCCCCTGTTATCGCTCACTACCCTCACTGTCTGTTTGTTCTGATTTCCAGGCCTTTGGTTCTATTTTGCTCATTTGTTTGCTTTGTTGATTAGGTTCCACTTATAGGTGAGATCATATGGTATTTGTCTTTCACCCCCTCCCTGGCTTATTTCACTTAGCATAATGCTCTCCAGTTCCATCCATGCTGTCACAAAGAAACAAAATTTTATTTAGGTATTATTTAGGTCACAGATATTCAACACCAGCATTTTAATAGATCAGGAAATACTGCAATGATTGTAGTAGTTTTATGTAGATTTTATGAAATGGTAAATGGTAATTAAATAAATTAAAGGATATATTATTGATAAAATATTACATAATGACTTATTTTACTCTAGGTTAATTAACAATGCGGCTTTATTTTTTTCAACTACCAAAATTACACTTTCCTTATAAAATATTCTAAGAGTAGTTGAAGATAAGTAGGTACGAGGTTTGTTTTATCTTAAAACACTTGTATTGACTTATCTGGAATTATTTCAATACTAGTTTCTAAACAGAAATAGGTAATTAAGAATGGGAGGAAAAAACCCTGTTTTCATTATCTCATGAGATAAAATGTACTAATGAAATTCTATAAATTCCTTAAGGGTCAACCCAAATTTTATTTTACCTTTAAATTTTATCTAATTACTTCTTTTAAGAATTTGCCATTTCTTTTGAGAAATCAGCTGACAGTATTATGAAATCTCCCTTGTAGGTAACTAACTGATTTTTCTTTGCTTTTTTTTAAGATTCTATCTTTGTATTTAACCTTTGGTATTTTTAATTATGATGTGTCTTAGTGTGAGCCTCTTTGGGTTCATCTTTGGGACTCTCTGTGCTTCCTGGACTTATATGTTTACTCCACATATTAGGGAAGTTTTCTGCCATTATTTTTTCAAATAGGTTTAAAAATTCTTGCTCATTTTCTTTCTGGCACTGCTATGATTCAAATGTTGGCATGCTTAAAATTGTCCCAGAGGCTCCTTACACCATCCTCTTTTTTTTTTTTTTTGGATTTTTTTTCTTGTTGTTGTTCTGATCGGTTGTTTTTTGCTTCTTTTATTTCAATTGCTGATTTGATTCTTGACTTCATCCACTCTACTGTTGATTCTGTGTAAATTGTTCTTTGTTTTAATTAGTATATCTTTCATTTCTGACTGGATCAATTAGCAAGAAATATTCAAAGTGATGAAAAGCCAGGACCTACAACCGAGATTACTCTACTCAGTAAAACTATCATTTAACATCAAAGAATGCATAAAGAGCTTCCCACACAAGAAAAGGCCAGAGTTCATGACCACCAAAGCAGTATTATAGAAAATGTTAATGGATCTTCTTTAAGAAGAAGATCTAAAATAGGAACAATAAAATGACAATATATATGTATCTATCAACAATCAAACCTAAGAAACAAAATAGACAAACAAGCAGACAGAAACAGGACCATAGATACAGAGAATATTCTGATGGTTGCCAGATGTGGGGGGCAAAGGGTTGGGTGAAAATGTTGAAAGGTTTAAGAATTATAAATTGGCAGTTAGAGAATAGTCATGGAGATGTAAAGTACATCGTAGGAAATAGAGTAGCCAAAGAATGTACATGCATGACCCGTGGACATGGACAGCTGTGTGGGGATTGCCAGCAGAAGTGAGTAGAGGGTTGGGTGATGAGGAACAAAGGGGAGAAATTATAACAATTCTAATAGCATATTCAATAAAATTTAATTTTTTAAAAGATTTGTTATTTCTTCATCTCTACTTCTATAACAGAATGTACTCTTTTACAGCACTTATAGTTCTTCCTTGTATACCTACATTCCTCACATCAAGGACAGAATTCATGGTTTTATAAGTATTGTAGCTCTAGCTCTTAATGGGGTAAGGTAGCTCCAGCTTCTGAAATTTCTTCTACCTTCACTTAAGAATTTCCTATTTCTTCCTCTCTACTTCTACAAAACATTGTTCATCTCTCTTACAGCATGCATAACCCTTTCTTTATATACCTATCTTTCAGACCTGAAAGACATACATTATTCATGTGTTAATGGTCTTTTTAGCTCCAGCTTCTAATTCGTGCATTCAGTGTGGGTGTTTTTCTATAAAGAAATAAGGATGAAAAACACAATAATATCGTATAATGTTAGAATGAGAAAATTCCTACCTTACACACAAAATACCAATATAAGTGTGTGAAAGACCTGCCACATAAATAATGTACAAACACACACACACACACACACACACATATATACATACATATACAAAATTTACAAAGGAATGGTTGGAAAATAGTGTCTCTTGCCTCTGGAATCCCTAAGAGAGGCCACATGTTCATAAAACAATTGAAGAAAGAAGAGAGAGAATATTCTGAGACCTATTAGGAGGACTGTTATCCTGTATCTCTTACCCACGGTAGTAGAGGAGAGATGGTGGGGCAAAGCTACCTTATAACACACAATTTTCTAAGCTGGAAGAAAATTGCTTGAAAAGTTATGAAATATCTCCCCTCCACTATGGAGAAAACAGATTGGTGCCTGACTTGTGCCTCAGAAAGCTAAAGTGCACCTTTGGAATCTGACCTCCATGGAAACTGGTAGGTAAAAGAATGGCTGTGTTGATTACAGTTTTGAGGACAGGGGAGCTGAAAGAGTCATGCTGTTTTGCTATCAGTCTGGCATCCTGGAGATTACTGAGGCATGGGGGAAGTTTAGGATGGAAAATATATGGCAATGAGGCAGAGATGATTATGTCATCTCTTGTCCTGCCTAATAATACTAACTGGAAAGGATGGGATCCTTATGAGAAAGAAGAGAGGCTGGATGATATCTACAAAATTGTCATACAAGACCTCTACCAAGATCTTTAGAATTGAGGGGAGAGAATTACAAGAGGAAACCTCAGAGGAAAGGGAGTATCATCAACCAAATTAGAATTGCTGTATCCCTCCCTACTTCCCCACCATCCTCCGGCTTAACTATTGTAGAAAGATGGAACTGCATCGAGCAAGTAAGTTACAGTTGAACCAGAGAAGACTAGAAAGCAGAGCAGTCACCTCTTATTGTTACTCAAATCTTCCATCTTGAAAATTATTCAAGCTATAGGAGGGGAGAAGATTTAATCTCGAGTCATGTTTTAGATAATGACTAACACAAAAGACTAAGCATTTTCATGTATTAGCAACTTTGAGACTGCTAGTATTGTGCTGTGGTAGTACTTGAGAATAGGCAGAGAAAGAAAAATGCTGAGATTTTCATCTAAGAATAAAAAAGATTACCCTCGCTAAATGGAATTTTTAAAACTTTAGAAGAATAAAAAAGAGTATTGGGTTTTGATTTATCATGTGTCATAATAGTTCAAAACTGATTATATACAGAATACATGGATAAAACAGATAGGGAAACAGGCCAAAGACTAAAAATCTCATGCATGTAATAAAAATGCAGTTCACATCATGTTGGATAGTTATATTGGTAGGCCAAAAGTTTGCATCTCTGCTGCACAGTTTTGTCTTTGGAAAATTTTGTTGACAATTCTATATGTAACCAAAACTGATCTGATGGTCATCTCCCCCAAACTGTAGTATATATCTTAATGAATGAAATAACTTTGTTTTATAACACATAATCATTAGCTGCTTCCCTATTCTCATCTCAAATTCCAATGAACCATTAAGTTCTATCAATTATGCTTTCTGTTCACCTCCTCTGTTGTTTCCTTATTCCCTTCCCACGTCTAATTTCTCAACTTAGCTTTCTGTCACCTTGTTCGTATACTACTTCCTAACAGGTCTCTCTGTTTTCATATTGTACTTCTTTATACTTCATCCACTCACTATCCAAGCAAAGTGAATTCATTACATGATATTCTATTTAAACATAATAATCTGATAAGATTGTGTATAACCATAAAAAGCTTATTTTTGCCCTAAATATAGATAATAGCTGTGTAAATTATAAGATCTTCACAAACTTGTTTCTTGTTTACCTGTCCATAGTCTTTTTCTTACCACTTACCTCCATACTCACCTTCTGTTCTCTTGCCATATTCTCTTTCATCTCTGGGCTTGCCAATAATGATCTCTAAACCTGAAACACAATATTCATGGTCTTTTTGTTCATCTGGATAAGTCTATTAACCTTCAAGACTCAACTTCTATCTCACATACCCTATGAGGCCCTTTGTCATCACCTATAATTGAAACACGCTTAATCCCGTCCTCCCATACCACTGACTCACTTCTATCAAAAAGCATAAAAATTCATGGCACTAGCAAACATGGTGCCCATGTGCCCACTCCTGGAGTGTAAGTACTAAAGAGGCACAGAATTTTTTATCTCATACATCTCATATCATGCTAGGTATCTATTTTATACATTATATAGAGTTTCTTTTTAACATTTTAAGACTTTAAAATTAAGAATGCTAACCAAGAGATATGTCCAAAAGAATGATCGCTAGTTATAATGTAGGGTTTTTAAATCAATATTCTATAAAAACAACCATTATCATTTTAACCCTTCATGAAAAAACCTGAGAGGTAAGTAATATACTGTCCATAATTTAAAAATGAGAAAAATCTTATACAGTTTGAATAACCTAAAAATTATCATCTTGCTGGGCTTAAACCTCACATAAAATGAGTCTACATTACATTTTCACACCCTACATTTTGGAAGATGGCAGCAAAATAGATGGGAGCTGAGCCCACTTCCTTGTGCACCCAACTGGGACACCTAGCTAATCTCTCAACAGACAAAGTGAACAGACAAGAGAATGTTAGCTGATATGAAGTTTGGAACCCAAAGTGTGCAGGGGATATTTCAAAATGGGAAGTAACGGGGTTTTATAGGCCAACAGGGAAGGTTCCTGGGGTCTGGCACCAGAATTGCAGCTGCAGCAGGGACATTGGAAGAGAGCCAGATCAATGATAGTAGCTTAGCAGCTCCCTCCCCTCCCAGGGTGGGGACATCCCAGACCCCTGCCAGGAGAGACCTGAGTACATGAAGTCACTGAGGGGGAAAAAGGCAGCAAGCACACAGTCTGTGGAGTAGCCAAATTGGGGCAGTGATCACCAGCCAGGCCAGTGCCAGAAAATTTAGGGGATCCTGGCGGCACCTAGAGCTGGGATAGGAGGTGATCTGCGACTGGCCGAGACCCAGATAGAATCTGGACTTGCCAGAGAGTTGGAGTGTGTGGAAAGTCAGGCACGGGCTCTGAGTGGCAGCAGCACCCAAAGAAACGTTTTTCAAAAGGGGAACCGAGGCGTACTCTGTAGGGACCTCCGGAGTGCAGCGGCCTGGGCAACGAAGAGGAAGGACTGTAGGCACCTTACACTCCCACTCAGGGCACCTCACAGATTGATCAAAGGTGGACAGCGAGGGCTTGAAGCAGCACCACTGCCCAGAGAGACGTTTATTAAAGGAGAACTGAGGCACACTGTGCAGGGATCTCACGTGCCTAGGGGCCAGGCCAACAAAGAGGGAGGGGTGTGGCCACGATTTGCTCCGACTCAGTGCACCTTGTGGATTGATCAAAGGGGTTTAACGTGAGGTGGCTTATTAACATCAGTCTGGCTCAACTGTGCAGAGGGGAGAGTGCAAGCTGCACAGTGCTCTGAGGGTGTGTGCTGGAAACTGGGATTTCCACCTGTGATTATTGTAGCTCAGATTGAGCCCCCATTCTTGCCGAACCACAGGAAAGGAAATACAGAGCCCAACCCGCCTCTGCTTGCAGAAAACAGGAAGATTTGCAAAACCAGCTGGGCAGGCCAAACAATCAGCAGGGAATTTTTTTGTTTGTTTGTTTGTTTTCCTTCCAGAATAAGACAGTAAGACCTGGAGCTGAGAGAAAACCAGAGACAGATCCAGAAAGAAGTCAGAAAATGAAAATCAACACCTGAAATGAATGTCACTTTGCTCTTCATCAGAACTTGCATGTTTTTTCTTTATCTTTCTTCTTTCTATTTATTTAATTTGTTTGTTTGTTTTTATTGTTTGTTTTATTTTTTTATTCTCCTTCCCCTATTGCATTTTAATTTTTCTTCCTTCACTTCTCCCATATTCTAAATAATTCACCACTCTTGGTCTTTATATTTTATTCTTTTTATTCAGATTATATATTTCTAATCATACTATTGTTATTGCAAATCCCACATAGCACCTTTCCCTGGTCTTAATCCATTTCTCCATGTTCTTGAGTTTTATTACTGTTGGTGTAAACCTTATCTTCTCTCACATTACACCAAGTTTCTATTGCTTACTCTCATTATTTCTCCTTCATCTAACCTCGCATAAACCCTCTTCTTTCTTAAGTCAGCTCACATTATTTTTCCCCTCTTAGAAGACTCTTATTCTTTTCTACCTTTTATAACAGTGGCTAATTGGGTGAAATATCATGGTTATCGCTGTACTTCCCCGAAGGAACTCCTATTTGTGCACTATTTGCTTGTACTTTAAATCCCATAGAATACGTTCCCACTGTCTTACTCCATTTCCCCATTACCCTGCCCCTGATCAGTGGAGTGAGAGGTTTTATTTCACTGTTGTTGTTTTTTCTCTCTCTTTTCTTCTCCTTCTTTCAACCTGGGCTTTACTCCTTACTCTTATTAGTTTGTTTACCCCATCCTCCCAAAATCATTTTTCTTTCCTGTAGACACCTCATATTCACTTTCCACTTTACTACATCATTCTTACTCCCATTCCACCTTTATTAAAATTTATTCAGCTGCCATTGCTATTGACTCTGCTGTGGTTTTTCTACAATTTTTCTCATTTTGGTCCAGTGACTTTTCAATTTTATTTCAAATCTCATAATATACTCTTTCCTTTTCTTAACCCATTGTTCACATTGCCCTTTTGTGTTTTACTTAAGTTTCAAATTTTGTTCTGTACCTTTTTTCCCCTCGGTTCTATCCCAACTCTTATCACTCTTATCAATTCTCGTCTCTCTTACCACTTAATAACATTTTCCCCTCTTTTAGTCATCTCATATTCCCTTTATCAGATCTTACAATATCAAAAATCTCTCTTCACCTTTATTAATCATAGTTAAATTGCAGTTGAAATTTCTGATGTGGTGGGGTATTTTTTGCTGGTGTAGGTTTGGTTGTCTGGTAATACTGTTTGTTAACCAAAACCAGTACAAAAGCATACAAGATAAGGTGGGAGTAGTGACTATCAGTAAGCCCACTGGAGGGGAGAACCCACCAACAAAGAAGCCAGAGAAAAGTTTACTTGAGAGTACAAGTATAACAAGAGAGCCCACACAAATGGAAGAAGCAGCAAACCCAGAGCATCCAGACAAGGAGATCAAAGAGACCGTACCACTGAGTCCTACCATAGAAGGACCCCTACCGTAGAAGTTCATCCCACAAAGACAGCTGGCACAGGAGAGCATCCAGAAATGCAGAAACGAACTAAAAGAGTCACCTAATAATGGGAGACAAAGAATGAACCCACAATGGAAAAGAATGGAAGAATCCCCAGTACAAGAGCTAAAAGAAATAAAGGCAAGCAACTATCAGACATAGAATTCAAAAGAGTTGTTATAAGGATGCTCAAGGAACTCAGTAACAACTACAAGTAGTGGGAACTACAACAGCATGAAAAAGGAAATAGAAACTATAAATAAGAACCAGGAAGAAATGAAGAATACAGTATCTGAAATGAAAAATACACTAGAAGAAACCACAACTAGGCTGGATGAAGCAGAGGGATGAATTAGTGAACTGGAAGACAAGGTAGAACGAAATACCCAGATAGAGCAGCAGCATGAACAATGACTCACAAAGTATGAGGATAGCTTAAAGGACCCTCAGGACAATGTGAAACACAACAATATTTGAATTATAGGAATGCCAGAGGGAGAAGAAAAGGAGCAAGGGATAGAAAACCAGTTTGAAAAAATAATGACAGAAAACTTCCTTAACTTGGAGAGGTGAAAAGACATACAAGTTCAGGAAGCACAGAGGGTCCCAATCAAGATGAACCCAAAGAGGCCTATTCCAAGATGCATTTTAATTAAAATGCCAATTTAAAAAAAAACAAAGAGAGAATCTTAAAAGCAGCAAGGGAGAAACAGATAATAAACATCAACTGACTCCTCAACAGAAACAATGTAAGCCAGAAGGGAAAGGCAAGAAATATTCCAAGTAATGAAAAGTAAAGGCCCTGAACCAAGACTACTCTATCCAGCAAAGCTCTCACTTAAAACAGAAGGCAATATAAGGAGTTTCCCAGACAAAAGAAGGCTCAAAGAATATACTTCCTCCAAAACAACATTGCAAAACATGGCAAAGAGACTGCTTTAAGAACATGCAGGTATAGAGTGAGAGAGGGAGGAACACAGGTACAAAGAGGGGGAAGGCAATGAATAAGTACCTATTAGTAATAACTTTAAATGTAAATGGATTAAATGACCCAATCAAAAGACAGGGGAGATTAATGGTTAAGAAAACATGACCCACACAGATGCTGCCTACAAGACACCCACCTCAGAACAAAAGATCTACACATACTGAAAATGAAGTGTTGGAAAAAAATATTCTGAGCAAATGGACATGAACACAAAGCAGGGGTAGCAGTACTTATACCAGGCAAAATGGAATTCAAAACAATGACCATAAAAAGAGACACTAAACGACATGTCATAATGCTCAAAGGAAGAATCCATCAAGATGACAAACATTGTAAACATAAATGTACCTAACATAGGAGCATCCAAATATATAAGAAAAATATTGGAGAACTTTAATAAAGATATAGAAAGCCACACACTTATATTAGGGGATTTTAACACCCCACTGTCAAAAATAGATAGTTCTTCCAAATAAAATATTAGTAACATTGAATAATGCCCTGAATCAAATGTGTGTGTATATATATATATATATATATATATATATATATATATATATATATGAATGATATGGTCTTTGATCCTAAAGAAGCAATATATACATTCTTTTCAAATATACATGGAACATTTTCAAAGATAGTCCACATGATAGGACACAAAACAAGCCTCAACAAATTCAACAAAATTGAAACCATTTCAAGCATTTTCTCACACCACAAGGGCCTGAAACTAGAAACCAACCTTAAGGAAAAAACTCAAAAACACTCAAAGTCATGGTGATTGAATAGCATGTTCTTTAACAATGAATGGGTTAATTATAAAATAAAGGGAGAAATCAAAAAGTTTCAGGAAACAAATGAAAATGAACACATAACAACCCCAAACCTACAGGATATAGCAAATGCAGTCCTGAGAGGGAAGTTAATAGCAATATAAGCCTACCTAAAAGAGATAGAAACATTTCAAATAAACAACTTACCCTTATCTCTACAAGAACTGGAGAAACAGCAACAAAGCCCAGAATGAGCAGAAGGAAGGAAATAACCAAGAACAGAGCAGAATTAAATGACATAGAGACTAAAAGAACAATTCAGAGGATCAATAAATCCAGCAGCTGTTTCTTTGAAAAGATAAAATCAATAAGCCTGTAACAAGACTCATGAAGAAGAAAAGAAAGAGGACTCAAATAAATAAAATAAGAACTAAAAGAGGAGAGATTACAACTGATACCACAGGGATGCAAAGAATTGTAAAAACTTACTGTAAACAACTATATGCCAAGAAATTTGAAAACCTGGGTGAAATGGACACATTTTTAGAAACATATAATCTTCTAAAATTGAATCAAGAAGAAGCAGAAAGTTTGGACAGACTAATAACTGCTAATGAAATTGAAGCAGCAATAAAAAAAAAAAAAAAAAACCTCCCAGCACACAAAATTTCCGGACTAGACGGTTTCAAAGGAGATTTTCACAAAACATTAAGCAGAGGGGACTTCTGGCCAAGATGGAGGTACAGGTATACACATGTGGCCCCTCACACAAACAAAAGGACAAAACAAATTTAAAAACAAAACAACCAGACCTGCCAAAAAATTGAACTGTATGGAAGTCTGAAAACCAAGGAGTTAAAGAAGAAACATTCATCCAGACTGGTAGGAGGGGTGGAGAGGACTTGCAGCTGGGTAGTGGCTAGAGGACTGGGGCAGGACAGGGGGTGGCTGGTGGACCTGGTGATACAGCAGATGGCAGAGCAGGCAGTCCCACATTTGCGTGAAGATAGACCAGGAGGAACACCCTGGGAGCAAGACAGACTGCACAACCCAGGGTTATAGCATGGGGGAAAAAGGCCTCAAAACCTCTAATTGAAAAAGACTGTGAGGGTTGAGGCAGTGGGAGAAATTCCTAGCCTCACAGGAGAGTTTGTTGGAGAGACCCACAGGATCCTAGAGTATACACAAAACCACTCACCCAGGAATCAGCTCCAGAAGGGCCCAATTTGCTTGTGGGAAGCAGAGGAAGTGACTGAAAGCTTGTAGAGAGCTGAACAAGCACCACTATTCCCTCCAGGACCATTCCCCCACATACAGCACCACAAATTATGTTGGTTGTCCTGTCCTGGCGAATACTTAAGGCTCTGCCCCTTACTACATAACAGGTGTGCCCAGACCCCCCCCCCCCAAAAAAAAAGAAAAAGAAAAAAAAAGGCCTAAGTGAAAGAACAGATCAAAGCTCCAGAAAAAAATACAACTAAGTGATGAAGAGAGAACCAACCTACCAGATGCACAGTTCAAGATGCTCATAGAAATGGTTGAATATGGTCACCAAATAGAGGAAAAAGTGAAGGCTATGAAAAGTGAAATAAAGGAAAATATTCAGGGAACCAATAGTGAAGGGAAGGAAATCAGGACTGAAATCAGTGGATTGGAGCCAAAGGAACAAATAAACTTTTAACCAGAACAGAAGGAAGAAACAAGAATTTAAAAAAATGAAGAGAGGCTTAGGTACCTCTGGGACAACTTTAAGTATTCCAACACCCAAATCATAGGAGTACCAGAAGGAGAGTAGGAAGAGGAAGAAATTGAAAACTTATTTGAACAAATAATGAAGGTAAACTTCCCCAGTCTGGAGGAAGAACTAGATATGTAAGTCAAGGATGCTCAGAGAGTCCCAAAGAAGTTGGATTCAAGAAGAAATACACAAAGACACATCAGATGAAGTTACTCAAGATTAAAGATAAAGACAGAATCTTAAAAGCACCAAGAGGAAATGATTGAGTTACCTACAACAGAGCTCCCATTAGACTATCAGCTGATTTTTCAAAGGAAACCTTATAGGCAGGAAGGAGCTGGAAAGAAGTATTCAAAGTCATGAAAGGCAAGGACCTACATCCAAGATTACTCTATCCAGCAAAGCTATCATTTTGAATGGAAGGGCAGATAAAGTGCTTCCAAGATAAGGTCAAGTTAAAGGAGTTCATCATCACCAAGCCCTTATTATATGTAATGTTAAAGGGACTTATCTAAGAAAAAGAACATGATCAAAAATATGAGCAGTAAAATGAAAACAAATTCACAACTATTAAAAACTGAACCTTAAAAAAAAGGAAAACAAACTAAGTAAACAATTAGAACAGGAACAGAATCACAGAAATGGATACCACATGGAGGGTCATTAGCAGGGAGGAGGTAATGGGGAAAAGGTACAGGGAATAAGTAGCATAAATGTTAGGTACAAAATAGATGGGGGGGGTTAATAATAGCATAGGAAATGTAGAAGCCAAAGAACTTATATGTACAACCCATGAACATGAACTAAGGTGGTGGGGAATGGGGGTGGGAGGGCAGGGCAGAGGGGAATAAAGGGGGGAAAATGGGACAACTGTAATAACATAATCAATAAAATATATTTTAAAAAATTAAAGGAGCGAGAACCTCTATCCTTCTGAAACTCTTCCAAAAAATCCAAGAAGAATGAAGACTTCCAATGTCCTTTTATGAGGCCATCATCAACCCAAAACCAGATAAAGACACAACAGCAACAACAACAACAACAAAAAACCTACAGCTCAATATCATTGGTGAACACTGATTCTAAAATCATCAACAAAATATTGGCAAACCACATCAAGCAATGCATTAAAATTCATACACCATGATCAAGTGGGGTTCATCCCAGGGATACAAGGATGGAACAATATTCACAAATCAGTAAATGTGATATATCACATAAACAAAAGGAAAGACAAATATCACGATCATATCAATGGATGCAGAAAAACATTTGATAAGGTACAGCACCCATTTATGATAAAAACACTAAGCAAAGTGGGAGCAGAGGGAGAATATCTCAATATAATAAAGGTCACATATGAAAAAACCTACAGCCAACATCGTATTCAGCAGAGAAAAAGTAAAATCTTTCCTAACACCAGGCCCAAGGTGTCCACTTTCACCACTTCTATTCAACATAGTATTAGAAGGTCTAGCCACAGTGATCAGACAAGAAAAAGAAATAAAAGTCATCCAAATTGGAAAGGAGGAAGTAAAAGTGTCATTGTTTGCAGATGACATGATAGTGCACATAGATAAATAAAATCTAAAACCAAACAAAAAATAATCCCTGGTTGGTCTGGCTCAGTGGATTGAGTGCTGCCCTGGGAACCAAAGGGTCGCAAGTTGGATTCCCAGTCAGGGCACATGCCTGGTTAGTGGGCCAGGTCCCCAGGAGGCGGCATGCAAGAGGCAACCACACATTGATGTCTCTCTCTCTCTCTCTCTCTCTCCGTGCCTTCCCCTCTCTAAAAAGTACAGTAAATAAAATAAAATAAATGGATAGTGTACATAGAAATCCCTATAGACTCCATGAAAAAAATTAATCAACCTAATAAGTGCATTTGGCAAAGCAGTGTGATACAAAGTCAATATTAAGAAAGTGAAGGTATTTTTGAAATGTGAGAAAAGGCAAATGAAATGTGAGAAACAGAAATCAGGAAAAAATCTCATTTGCTTTAGCGAGAAGAAAAATAAAATACCTAGGAATAAACTTAGTCAAGGAGATAAAAGACCTATACTTAGGAAAATACACAACATTGTAGAAAGAAATTAAGAAAGATACAAATAAGTGGAAGCATATTTTATCTTCAAAATATAAAAAGAACTCACAGGACTCCACACCAGGAAGACATACAATCCAATTAAATATGGGCAAAGGACCTGAACAGACACTTCTCCAAGGAGGACATACAAAGGGCCCAGAGACATATGAAAAGATGCTCACCATCACTAGTCATTAAAACCACAATGAGATACCACTTCACACTTGTCAGAATGGTCATGATAAACAAATCAACAGACAACAAGTGCTGGTGAGGTTGTGGAGAAAAGGGAACCCTAGCGCACTGTTGATGGGGATGCAGACTGGTGCAGCCACTGTGGAAAACAGTATGGAAGTTCCTCCAAATAACTAAAAATGGAACTGCCTTTAGACCAAACAATTCCACTGCTGGGATTATAATCTAAGAATCCTGAAATACCAATTTAAAAGAACCTATGCACCTCAGTGTTCACAGCAGCACAATTTACAATAGCCACATGCTGGCAGCAGCCTAGGTGCCCATCTGTAAGTCAGTAGATCAAAAAAACTGCGGTACATTTACACAATGGAATACTATGCAGCAGAAAGAAAGAAGTAGCTCCTACGCTTCAGGAAAGCATGGATGGAACTGGAGAGTATTATGCTAAGTAAAGTAATCCAGGCAGTGAAAGACAAATACCATATGATCTCACCTGTAAGTGGAACCTGATGAACAAAGCAAACAAGCAGGAAAAAATATAACCAGAGACACTGAAGTAAAGAACAAACTGACAGTAACCAGAGGGGAAAGAGGAGGGGAATAATAGGGGAAGGAAGAGGGGAGGTAATCAAGCAACATGTGTAAAGGGCCCATGGAGAAAGACTCAGAGGGGAGATTGAAAGTGGGCAGTGATAGTGGGTAGGGCAGGAGAGAGTAATGGGGGGTGGAGTGGGGACAATTGTAATGAATAAAGATGAAAAGGTACATATTCACCCTTTGTAAACAACTCAGAGCATTCATTTTAACCATTTAAACAAATATTATTAAAACATCAGTGGGCTATCACATTTTAAACAATACATTTTTCCGAGAAGACCTCAAAGATCAACTAGGTTTCAGTTATTATTCTAAGTAACTAAATCCTTTGATATGCTATCTAGTGTTTGGAATTGAGTGAATTAGATTTTGAAGTTACATACTAAAGTTAATGAATATAGTTTCAGAGTAATTTATGTTAAGTCAGTCATTCTAGAAATAATTGTAGTGTTGGTAATCTGGTTAGACTATAGCAAGGGTTTAATATTAAACTTATAGTATCAGCAGTGAGAACAAATTACTTAAATTTCTAGTGTCAATAACTTTGATATATGCAATTAGTTTATATCCTCAAATTTTCTAATGACCTTGTTCAAATAGAATGGTTTAAAAAACCTAGAAGATTAAGAATCAAAGCACATTTCTATTATATACTGTTCAGTATTTTATTTTTCTTTATATTTAATTCATTTCAATACTAATCCTTAAATTAAAAAAACAGTTTTTTAAAAATATTTCTAACTAGATGCTGATATTTAATTCACATCATTCAATATTGAATATTCATATAATCCACAACTACTTCTGATTCACAGAATAAAATAAAGTTAGAGTTTGTCATCCCTAAATAGTGCCTCCACTAGTCAGAGAGAAAAATAATGATTAGCTGTGAAATATTCATGATTGAAAGGTCTTTATGATGAATATCAGCCTGAGAAATCTGAATCTGTACTTTATGACGGACAAAAGAATGGTGGTCCTGTGATTTCAGACGACTGCCTATGATAAACTTGGATTGAAAGTCCTTGCCTATCCAGGCAATAATAAACTCATCAGGTGAATCAGGATACACAAATTGATAAGAATTTGAGATTATAACATAATGAGAACATTAAAGCATCCTGGTATAGAAAAATCTTAAAAAGTTAGTTTCGAATAATAAAAATGACCTATTTCATCCAATTAGAAAGATTCCAGAAAATTGCAAAAATTAGGGTAATTTCTCCTCATATTATAATATGTAAGAAAAGCAGGGTTTGCAGATATTAACTGGGATCTGAGATTTGGCAGTATTATCAGTTTTCCCTCACAACTTTCCTTTGTCCTTTGACATGATATAGGGGTTAGTTAATACCACGAAAATTTATTGTTCGTGACATTTCAGAGGAGATAAAATGTTTACAGTTGACTTTAAATTTGCTCTGATTTTCAGTAAGTTATTAAAAATTCCATTGAACACGCTTCCTCCTAAGGTGGAAAATAATTTATTGTAGTTTATATTAGTTTATTTTTATCTTTTGTTCACAACTCTGTTTATCAAGCCTTGAGGAGTAGAACCAAGCTTTATTCTTATTCAATAGAAAACTATTTCATTTTATCTACTGATAAAGCACTAAGAAAGGAATTTTTCTCAAGGAAACAGAATAGTTTCAATAGAACTCAAGTAGCACTCCACCAGGATCATGCCAGAAATTTTTCTGTGAATAAATTGACACTAATAGAGAAGCCATTGGAACAGCTGCACAGGCAAGGTCTGATCTGCTGTTTGAATCTTATTAAAGTATTCTAAGCTTAGTACTGGTCTTCAGTTTTGTCATATTTAGAAGGTAAACATCTACTTACAGAAAGGTATTAAGTTCATGCTGAAGTTAATTAATTTACAATTAGAAAATTAATGTATCAATTTATAGTTTATATATGGAAACATGTATACTACTTCTAATTTTTCTCAGTCAAGAGGTTCATGGAGTAACCTAAGCTGCAAGACCAGCAAGCATAATTCTTAGCCAAAAAAGATGATTACTTATGAGAACATCGTGAATTGTATTTTCACAACTAGAAATATTTCTGTCAACATAACAGGCATCTATTGGTACCACTGGTACTTTTTCTGTACTAATTAACCAAAACTCTGTGCCAACTCTAAATAGCCCTGATGCAGATTTTTTTTTTATTTTTAAACATTTTATATTGTCATATTTGGTGGAATTTTGGAGAATCCCCACAGGCTTTTGAGGAACTGTGAGGATACCCCTAATCACATGACCCTGGGTATAGGCTTTTTTACAGTTTCCTAATGCTATTTCATTTATGCTAATTCTTATTGAGTTCAGCTTTATCAGGAAAAAAATAGTAATAAATTAAATTTTGGCAGTGTGTTGTATTTGGGTCACTGTTAGTTATGTACATTAATAACTTCCCAATATCTCCACTTCATCTTTTGGTCTCAGTACAAAGCTCCCAGAATATTGATGCAAGTTTTATTTCATAGTAGCAAATCTGAGTTTTTTGCTTCTTGTTTTCATTCTCCGTTTTAATTTCCATAAATGGGTTTTCATTCTTTTAACCACATGATATAATATGCCAACTAAATTCAAGTTCAAAGGATCCTTCCTCATCTCCAAAATTAGGCAGAGAAGAATAGCTAACAACCATAAAAAAAAATGATTTTAGACAGAGAATTTCCTCTTACCAATTATGTTTATTGCAAGGCATAGAGATTTTTATTTAGAACATAAAAAGTTAATGCTAAGCTGTATACAGTTTTTGAACTAAAACGTAAAGGTTGGATCTCTTATCAAACCATTCAAATTACTATATTCTTGAGACAATGACATTAAAACTTTCTTATGTACCATTACAAATTTTGTGTACATATAGAGCATATACATGACTCTAGTTTTTAAAAGTACATACAAAAATGATCATTATATACAAGTATTAGATGACATTTTGCATTTAACCATGTATAATTTGATATTTTCACATTAATATTTATAAATTTACTTTATTTTTTATACAGTTATTTACTTCTTCATGGTATAGAAGTAACAGTTCCATATAAATGAGCTAATTCCGGAGATTTCACCCACTGCTCAGCACACAGGACCTCCCCACAGGTAACAAGTACATGTTAATAGAAATTCTAAGGATTTCCAGCCAAGATGGAGGCATAGGTAGAAACTCTTCACTTTCTTGCACAACCAAGAGGAGGATAACCACCAATCTAAAATCAATAAACAACCAGAAGTACCAGAAAATCAAACTACAAGGAACTCCAACAACCAAGGAATTAAAGAAACAGTCAACCAGACCAACCAGATGGGTGAGACAGGCAGATGGAGAGAACCCGAGGTGAAGCAGCAGACCAAGTGGGTGGGGCTGGCTGAACCGGAAACTCGGACTTGGAACTGACTGTGGACTATGGTCAGGGTTGCCACACTAGGAGAAACCCCCAGTCTCACACAACAGTTTGTCAGAAAGTGGGGCTAGAGCCCAGCAGGCAAGCTGCATTGTTCCCTCTCTGGCCAGTGCCAGCAGCACAGCAAGGAGGGTTGCAGTGCCCTGGTGAATTCCTAAGGCCACGCCTCCTTGCAACTTAACAGGTGTGCTGAGACAAAGAAATATGGCTCAAATGAAATAACAGAGCAAAACTCCAGAAAAAGCTAAGCAGCAAGGAGGAAATCAAACTATCTGACAGAGAGTATAAAGCCCTGGTAATCAAAATGCTCACAGAACTGACTGAGCTTGGTCAAAAAATGAAAGATCAAATGAAAGATACCTAAAATGAAATAAAGCAAAATATTCAGGGAACCAACAGTGACAGAAAGGAAACCAGGATTCGAATCAATGATTTGGGACAAAAGGAAGAAATAATCATCCAACCAGAAAAAAATGAAGAAACAAGAATTCAAAAAAAGGAAGAAAAACTTAGGAATCTCTGTGGCAACTTTAAACATTCCAATATCTGAATTATAGGGGTGCCAGAGGAGAAGACCAACAGCAAGAAGTTGAAAACTTATTTGAACAAATAATGAAGGTAAACTTTCCCAATCTGGTGAAGGAAATAGACTTCTAGGAAGTCCAGGAATCCCAGAGAGTCCCAAAGAAGTTAGTCCCAAAGAAGCTGGACCCAAAGAAGAACACACCAAGGCACATTATCATTAAGTTACCCAAGATTAAAGATAAAGAGATAATCTTAAAAGCAGCAAGAGGGAAGGAGAGAGTTACCTACAAAGGACTATCAGCTGATTTCTTAAAAGAAACCATGAGGGTAAGAAGGGGCTGGGAAGAAATATTTGAAGTCATGAAAGGCAAGGACCTACATCCAAGATTACTCTCTCCAGCAAAGCAATCATTTAGAATGGAAGGGCAGATAAAGTGCTTCCCAGATAAGGTCAAGTTCAAGGAGTTCATCATCACCAAGCCTTATTATATGAAATGTTAAAGGGACTTATCTAAGAAATTGAAGAAGATCAAAACTATGAACAGTAAAATGATAACAAACTCACAACTATCAACAAATGAACCTAAAAAAAAAGAAAGAAAGAAAAACAACAAAAACTAAGCAAATAACTAGAATAAGAACAGAACCATAGAAATGGACATCACATGGAGGATTTTCAGTGGGGAGGGGGTGGGGAGGAATAAGGGAAAAAGGTACAGGGAATAAGAAACATAATTGGTAGGCATAAAATAGACAAGGAAAAAATAAATGAGTTTATTCCAGTTTTTTAAATATTATAATTGTTATAACAAGCAATCTTGTTCATACATCTTGATAGACTTGTTCAAATTTATCTTTAGGACCTATTTTCACTAGACAAATTGATGAGACAAGGAATATGCACGCAGCTGGCAAATGATGATTCTCAAATCCACTAAATAAGCTGCTTTTATTTACATTTCAATACAAAATACCAGAGGCCTGTTGTCTCTTATATTCTTAAACATTTATTATATTTGAACTCAGGTAAAAACTGGCCCAAAATGTATTTTAATCATATTTTATTAAAAGTTAAGCCCATGGTACATACGGCCAATGTATCTTCCCTCTTACCTTCCTTTTTCTTTCTTCAGCTTATTTTTTTATTATCATCTTCTTTTTAGTCTTGTTGTATAGTCTAGCATACTGCTTGATGAGCAGAATTTGTATTTGTTTTACATTTTAGAATTTAATCATAAAAAGTTATTTATTTAAAAATCAGAAATTAGCAGTTACAGAGAATGTGTTCATAAAGCTTTCCTCTGCATTTACCTACAAAAACACAATATTAGTGAAATATAACAACAGTCTTGGGAAAGCAAAAACACTTAAGATACAATATTGGATTGGTATCCAATCTTTTACTGCAGAGTTTCTAAATGATCTTTTTTACCACAACACAATATATACTACATATGTGAAGAAAATTCACATTTTCCTCAAGGATTCTCTTAAATAGGGAAAAGAACCTCTGTATATAAAAGAGTAGAATTGTTTACACCTTCTTTTACGGTTATTTTAGATATATGTCTATCTAAGAACATCTGTGGAGTAAGAATAGACAGAGAGCATTATTCTGTTATTATAATAGCTTAGCTATTTTGTATGTGCATAAGACAGTTGATGAAAAAAGCAATGAGGAACTTATTTTTTAAATCATGATAAATTAATTTGAGGTTTAAATATGTAAAAATTATATTTTAAAGTCTCAGGAGGTATCATCAGGTTGTTATGCTTTAAATAATTTAGTCAGATTAAGTAACAAATTAATCGGATAGTTTAGTACCCTCATGGGGTTAATTTATTCAGGTTGTTTTTAAATTTTAGGGTAAATGTTTATAAATAGACTATTTGAATAGCTAATCAAATATGATTATTTACACTACAAATAATTACACTCTTGCCACTTGGCAGAACTAATAGTAGGAAGTACAAAAATATGTGTACTGGAATTTCAAGGATTTTTTTTTTCCTCCGGAGCCAACATAGTAGACAAGCATATAACACTTCAAAATTGCTTGGTGGAGTGTTAGAATCAATGTATAGTGCTTTTACTAGCTGGTAATGTAAGCCAGAATTGAACCATGCACCTAAGCGATCATTCTTGGTTTAAATTTCTACTCACCTCAACAATTGACTAGTCACTGAAACTGCTAATACCTTAAATGGAAAGGATATCTGAATCTAATTCCCCTCAGTAAAAAGTTTTGCCAGTTTCAGAAGCTTTACAAAAGACTTAATGTTATATAAACTTGCTCAGTTAAAGATACATAAAAACAAAACTTCATTTTCTCTGCCCTGGCCAAGTGTCTCAGTTTGTTGCAACATTATCCTGTACATCAAAAGGTTCTGCACTCAACTCCTGGTCGGGGAACATACCTAGACTGTGGATTCGTTCCGGGTCAGAGTGTGTATGGGAGGCCGCCAATCTCTCTGTCTGTGTCTGTCTGTCTGTCTGTCTGGCTCTCTCTCTCAGAATCAATAAACATCTTTCCGATGAGGGTTTTAAAAACTTTATTTTTATTCAATAGTTTGTCTAACATTTTGTTTATTTTTCAAATGGTGGCAAACTTTTCAGAAAAGCAGGTCATTGAAAATTCTATGAGACTTCATTTTGTGCTGGCTAGCAGGCATAGGAAACCAATAGTACACAGAGATCAGGATCTTGAGAAAAAGTATTCTTAATATGGACATTTATTTCATTTATCAACCAAGTCCTTCAACTTTTTGTACTGTAAATAAATGTCTAGGGGAGAATGATATATATTTCATTATTCATATTGTAATGATGCTTTCATAGTATATACTTACGTCACAACTTATGCAAGATATATGTTTTAAATATGTACACTTTATAAGATGTCTAAAAAAGATGGAAAATATACATACTAAACTTTGGATTTTTGCTTGTTTTTAAACATCAAAACCCAATTTTTCCAAAAACCTTATAGAAGCTTTAATGTATAAACAAATATATACATACATTTTATGGATTGGAGAGGAGATGACCTGAAACATTTTCCTTTCCTGTGGCATCTGCTCCCTGAGACAGTTCATGAGGCCATAGTCCTTCTGAGCCAGTGTAGAACCCTGACACATTGCTCTGTTCAGGGAGGACATAAAGACAACCTTTTATAAAAATATTTCCAATAATTTATGATTGAAAAGTTAAAGTTTTGATGCTTAAATGCTTAAACTCTAACTCTGGCCAAAGAGTCCTTTATAAAAGCTACCTTTTCATAGTACCTATATGTAACTAACAGGATACTATGCAGCATCTTGTATAAATAATCCATAAATCCCTTAAGAACTCTGTAAAACACAACTTTTATTTTTAGATGAGAAATCAAAGGTTTTGAGAATTTATGGGATTTACCCAGTCATATGAATAGTAAAATAAACAGCCAAGATTCAACCCACATTTCCTACAAATTCTCTTCTCTTGTGACTTGTGTATAGATGAAGATATTCTAACTTTCAAAGATGCCAAGATACTGACTCATAGAACATCAGATTAAAAAAAAAGGAAAACAATAGTTCCTAACTCCTTTTAACAACAACAACAACAAGAAACAGAAAATGTCTTTTCTCAGGTCACACTTGTTCTAATGGAGCTAACTTGAGTCCTCTCTACTCAACCTATCAGCTGTTATTAAAAAGATCTGTCTACCAAGACCTTGTGGATGCACATGAAAAATAATAAAGTGTGGTGAGTTAGAAGATCCTTGATTAGATACTTTGTTTGGTCAGTCTTCAGTAGAGTTAATATCCTGAAATAGTGATATTAGATAGGAAAAATTCTATTTTCTTTCCTATTTGCAGTTTTCCCTTTTATCTTTATATATTGCTCCCTAAACTACTACTGAAAAATTAAGTTTGACTGGAGACAATTTATTTAGTTAATGACAACAGACTTATGGCTACACATTTTTTTTAGAAAAATTAAGTTGAACCTATAATTCTATAGTAAATGATTAAGTGGGCTAACAGGATTAAAAATATTTTCAGACTTTCAAGTACTCAGAAGAAGCATTAGCCATCAGTATTCATGAAATCATACATGGAGTTTACATTTCAGTCCTTATATAAAATTTAAATTCACTAATGCAAAAAGTGTATATCATATAGATGTATTCTAATTTCTCTGTTAGTGATATCCTTACATTTCATTCTGTTTTTTCTCTACACATTAGAGTTAAATAACAAACAGAGAAATACATTTACACACAAACATACTTACACTCTCTCAAATATGCAGCTTGCTCTCTAACAAATCTCTGCCAGTGCTGCTTATTTGTAGCGTTTTATATTCTCATTGCATGCTGAATCCTTAGTATTGATCAAGTCACTGGAGCAAAAGTATTTTTTGAAGTAAGAAAGCTGATTTATTCAGAATAGGTTCAAATATTATATTTTACCTAAAACTAAAGTTCATTTCTCATTTCTTTTTCTATCTTGACCACCTCAATATATAAGTGCAATCTTTAAACAAAGATACAGAACAATATAAATAACGAAGAAGGGTTTTTATAGAGTACATGCTGACATCTCAAAATATTGATCTCCAAAAGTAAATGGAACAACACATTGATCTAAGAAGAATGAAAAGCAGGTGAGAGCCAGAGAATGGGTGAGATATTAGTTCTCACAAAGAGTGGAGCCCATCCTGCAGAGAAAATCGAAGGAAGACTGAAAAGTTGAAGGTGCAGAAAGAATTTAAAGTAAAACTAAGAGAATTGTGGTACAATCTTTTTATTTTAAAAGTATAAGGTGGTGCCAATAGCTGAGAATAAAGTTTTGAAGAAAGTCCTGGATGAAGAACAACACTAAAATAGGTGACATTTAGATCTAGTTCATGTCCAAAAAGAAGATTGAGAAAGGTACCCAGTCTCAACAGGCTAGTTTTTTTTTGTTGTTGTTGTTCATTGAAAAGATGGTCCATTCCAGAGATTGATGTGTCTTAATCTCAGGACTGGCACCTGAATCCAACTGCAGCGTTTATCTTAGGCAGAATCCACTGGATCAAACAACTTGTAAAGTTGTTGCCAATTCTAAATTTCGAGTGTGTTTCCAAAGATAAGTTTTATTTGAACGTTACTAAATCAAGGAGTATCTCAGTCTACCTTGATAACAGAATGTAATAAAGACAAATAAAAAGAGAGGAAATATATTGTGGCTTTCACCTTGGACATGTTATCCTGATGAGTGGCACCACCATCCACCCAATCACCAAGACTGCAAACCTGGTAATCATTTTAATCCCCCTTTTCCTCTTTTATTGTTTCCTATTACTACTAAACACTCACATGTAATTAGTGTAGAAGTCCTGACAAATCTATTTACCTTTTAAATCTGCTCTGTCTCCAATTCAAAAAGCTAATGCGAAATCCTCCCCACCTCTAATTTCACAATCTATTTCTTTCTTTGTATGACTGGGTGGGAGTGTGTGAGGGAAAGAGAGAGAGAGAGAGAGTTTTTTTCAAAAATCAGATGGGAGTTCCCAAACACTAGCATAAAACCTTCCAGTGTTCCCCACTTTATAGAATCAGTCTGCGCAAAATGGTAATGACAAATTACATGTGATATTGAGTTCTGTAAATGTACTAGTTGAAATTAAGATGACCTGTACGTATAAAATACACAACACATTGTATTGGAGGGTGTTATTTGCTATTTAATATTTCACTCCCTCGGCATGTGCAATTGTGGTGCAAATACACTTCTGAGCAAGGACAAGGACATACCCCCGTGACTGAGCAAGTGCCCTGGCCACCAGCTGCTGAGTTACGCCTCCTGACTTCACTGGTTAGACACCAGTAAAGTTGGTTAAATCCTCCAGAACAATGTCAAACTGAGTTATGGCCCACTGATTCGTCAAAAAATAAATTCATTGGTTTCAATGTCAGTATTTCAATAAGATCTAATTAAATAGAATATATCAGAAAAGAGTAGTAAATAAAATATTAGCATACATAGACACTAGAAAAATATAAGTATTATTTTGTAACATTTTTGTATCAGTGTGTGGCAAGGTGTAGATAAGAGGTCACAATATAAAAAAAATGTATTCTCCATGAGTTGTAGTCAAAAAGTTTAAAAAATATATTAAAGTACACCACATAGACCTTTTTATAATCCTGCTCCTGACTTCATTCTATCCTAAAATCCCTGAATTTCAGCCATCATTTAATTTTCTGAGTAAACCACACTCTCTGCACTCTACATTGAAAGTTTTCACCCTGAATTTTTTTCTTCATGTGTCATTCAATTTAGCAAAATGTTACTCAGATTTAAAACTTAGTTAAAACATCATAATCTCTGTGAGCTTTCTAGACACTCTTCTTAGCACAATTCCTTCATCCTTTGCCTCCCACTGCTTTTTGATCTAGCATTTTGGTAGCTCTCCAATAAGAAGGTAGGTCACAGCAAGATAGTCCCTAAAAACTTGCAAAATGTTAGAATGTAAATAAAATCTTTGCCTTAAGTCTGTCACACAGACATTTACTAGCAAGTAGAACCAAACCTCAGGCAACCTATTCTGTCATTTTAGGGAATCTTAGCTTTGGACATTTTGGGGGGACTGGATGAAAGAAAGTAAAAGGATTAATCAAAGAACTTATATGCATAACATACATACAGGTAACTGTGGTTGCAACCAAAGGTAAGGAAGGAGAACAGGGAATGGTTGGAAGTGGGCAAAGGGGTGGCGTAGGGACATCTATATTAATGTCAACAATAAAAATAAAGGGGAGAAATGCTTTTCAGGAATGATTACTTAAAGTGAATGTGACTATATTTCAGGGGTGGGTTTTGGAAACCAAACCTCATTAGACCAAATCCTTTAACAATCAAGCACGGAGATTGATGTCTGAATATATTAGACACACACGAGGATGAGAAGATCCTTAGATAGTCCCGTTAATGCTGGGGGAAGGAAAGGGTGTCTCTAAAATATCTTAGCCAGTTAACATACTGAATTTAGTAACATATATTGAACATACAAATCTGGACACACTGAATTCTTGATTAGAATAACCATTCTTAACAGGTTAATTAAACTATTATGTGTAGATGCCATCGTAAACTCTATGGATAAACTATTTTTTAGTTAGTTGAATATAAAATAAAACTAGAAAGTACAGTTATAGTCAATGTGCTTTGACTACTGAAGGTCAATAATGATATGTTTTTAAAATTAATTACATTTTAAATTTAATTCATGTCACACACTAGTACCAATGAGTATGAAAATACAAAACATGAAACAATTCTGTTTATTGGTGTACCATTAACTTCCAAATATATGTAACTTAAAGCTCATATAAGTAAATATTTTTCTGGAAGTTATTCAGACTATTAAAAACTGTGATCTACCTTCAGAAAAATTAAGTTATTCTTCTATGATCCCAAAGTTTATTTCATGAGTGTGATTAATTGTAAACAGAATAGAATGTTAGAATGCAATATTTTTTCCTTATTAAGTTTTCAAAGTATGCATGTTATAATACCAAATGACTGTGAGCTTAACATTCCTACCTTATGTGAAAAATTACAGAGTTTTTTGCCCTGGCTGGTATGGCTCAGTGGATTGAGCACTGGCCTGAGAATCAAGGGGTTACCACTTCAATTCTCAGTCAGTGCATACACCTGGGTTGCAGGCCAGGGCCCCCATGGGGGACCTGTAAGAGGCAACTGCACATTGCTGTTTCTCTCCTTCACTTTTTCCCTCCCTTCCCTTCTGTCTAAAATAAATAAATCGAATCTTTTAAAAAAAGTTACAGTTTTTTATACCGTATTACATGCCTCATGGACCCCAATGCATTATCACAGATTGAGAAAGAGTCAGATAACATGAAAGAAGAGTATAGGTGAATATTTTTTGGAGAAGGATGTTATCCTAATTAGAGTCTCTACCCATATTTTTATGGAAGATGTTAAGGTACTGCTCCATAACTCTAAACCTGTGAAAAAAATAAAAGGATTAGGATGTCCCATAAAAAGCTTGAAAAGTGTACTTTTTGATTGCTTCACAGCTCAGGCAGGGTGGCCCCAGGCAAAACACAGGTGGGAACTGACCTCGGTCTGTACCACCCAGGAAACCCCGGGGCCAGCACACTCAGTGTATATCTACAGACCACATCGAAGCACCACCGTTCTGCCCCTGCACAGCTGATCATCCTCAAAGGGTAGAAGTTGGTGGTAAGTGGTTACAGCCAATCATTGAAGCTGACTGGCCTGGGTAGACCTCTCCCATTTAACTGCCAACAGCAACCAAGTTTCAACTACAAGAGGAGGGTATACTCAGCCTACACAAAGGGTGCACCTCAATGACCCAGCTTGGATGATATGGGAGGCTGTGCCAATGGACACTACAGGACACCTACTATATTAGGCAACACTACCAAGACACCAAGTCAAAGCAGCTCCACCTAATACATAGAAACAAACACAGGGATGCTGCTAGAATGAGGAGACAAAGAAACATGGCCCAAAGAAAGAACAGATCAAAACTCCAGAAAAAGAGCTAAACTAAAGGGAGATAAACAATCTATCAGGTGCAGAGTTCAAAACACTGGTTTTGAGGATGCTTAAGGAACTTAGTGAGGACCTCAACAGCATAAAAAAGATCCAGTTAGAAATAAAGGATACACTAATTGAAATAAAGAACAATTTTCAGAGAAACAATAGTAGAGTGGATGAAGCCAAGAATCAAGTCAATGATATGGAATATAAGGAATCATAACACAACCAGTCAGAACAAGAAGAAGAGAAACAGATCCAAAAAAAAAAAAAAAATGAGGAGAGTATAAGCAGCTTCTGGGATAACTTCAAGAGGTTCAACATTCACATCATAGGGGTGCCAGATGGGGAAGAGAAAGAGCAAGTAATTGGAAATATATTTGAAAAAATAATGAAAGAAAACTTCACTAATTTGGTGAAGGAAATAGACATGCAAGTCCAGGATGCACAGAGAGTCCCAAACAAGATGGATGGAAAGAGGCACACACCAAGACACATCATAATTAAAATGCCAAAGGTTAAAGATAAAGAGAGAATCTTAACAGCAGCAAGAGAAAAGTATGTCGTTACATACAAGGGAGGTCCCATAAGACTGTCAGCTGATTTTTCAAAAGAAACTTTGCAGGCTAGAAGGGATTGTCAAGAAATAGTCAAAGTCATGAGAAGCAGGAACCTAAGAGCCAAGATTGCTCTCTTCAGCAAAGAGTCAAAGGGCAGATAAAGAGCTTCCCAGACAAGAAAAATCTAAAGGAGTTCATCATCACTGAACCATTATTATACGAAATGTTACAGGGACTTATTTAAGAAAAAGATCAAAACTATGAACAATAAAATGGAAAAAAATACAAGTCTATCACCAACTGAACCTGAAAAACAAACTAGACAAACAAGAACAGAGACAGAATCATGGATACAGAGAGCATTTTGAGGGTTGCCAGATGGGAAGGGAATGTGGGGGAATGGATAAAGAGGTGAAGGGATTAAGAAGTACAAATAGGTAGTTACAAAATACCCATGGGAGTGTAAATTACAGTGCAGGAAATGAAGTAACCAAAGAACTTACACGCATGACCTATGGACATGAACAATGGTGGGGGGATTGCCTGAGAGAGTGGGAGGTGCTGGGTAGAGCATGGCAAAGGGGGCAAAATTAGGACAACTATAATAGCATAATCAATAACATATATTTTTAAAAAGAAAAGTATAGCATATATACCATTGGAGATTTTTATTTCTGAAAGATACTTTTAACTTTTAAAGTTTCTGTGATGAGAAATTAATTTAATTCTGTAGAGTATGAAATAGTTATAACCAAGTTAAGAATGAGCAAAAAAAAAAATGTTCTTTGACTTTAGCATGTATGAAATTACATGCCTGACACATAACTGTAAGAAACAAAGTAGACAGAGAACTGGTGACTTCTTGAGAACAAAGGAAGTGCTGACCAATTAATTTTGAAGCAATGGAATTGCTGCTGATGCATTAGAATTGGCCTGGTCACCCAGAGTTTGTGAAAGCAAGGAAGGTGTGAACACTTCTCCTGAGCTAGATATTGACATGAGAGAAATCCAAGTGGGATCGGTCATTATATCCTCTTTTCAATAGGGTCATAGTGATGATAGGGATGGACAAGAACTCAATGGAATAGCCTGGAAATATAATCTTTAATGCAAGGGGTTATGAAAAGAACCCAAGAAAACACCCAAAGTAGACATGTGTCTGCCTACGTTAAAGAGATTTTTATAAAAAAGCCTCTCAAAAGAAAGGAAAAAAAACCATGGAAGAACACAAGGATAACTAGTGAGAGCTGACTTGTCCCACAGATGAAAAATATCTAAAGGACTGTTTTAAATATAAGCATGTCCTGGGAGTATGAAAGCAGGCAACCACATAGGAATTGTCATAACCTTTAAATTCACCGTCCTGCAGTTTTGAACCTGGCAAAGAGCATACCATCAAATAAAGATATGGAAAGAGGTTAGAAAGTAGAGAGGATCTCTTATCTCCATGAAAACTGAACAAACACAGGTCAGGCAAAAAGGAAATAAGCCTTACTACTTATCGGTGTGACACAAATCTACTGGAAGACCAAGTAATATGTTCATAAATGTTTGCTTTTCATTTTCTTGATTAAAGATATAATTAAGCTCATCATAAAAGAAATTAAGGTATGAAGTTATGGGAGAGAGATAAAAACAAATAAATAAAATTTGAAATTTCCCAGTATCTCCACCATATATATGACAAGATCTGTCCAGAAAGTACCCAGCCACGTGTTACGAAAAATAGAGACATTTATTGAAGAAAATGCAAGATACAAGAAACATTGTACATAGTACAATGATGCCTCAGTCCCCTTCAAAGTAAGCAACCTGGGACTTCACACAGTACTACGAATTTTCATTATATTTTCCTGAATCTCATCAACAGCCTGAAATCTCTTCCCTTTCAAAGGTGATTTCGGTTTTGGGAAGCCAGAAGTTGCAGGGCACCAAATCTGGGCTGTAGGGGGTTTGAGTCACCTGGATGGTTTGATGTTTCTCAAAAAAAACTCTACATGATATGTGAAGTCTGAGCAGGCGTATTCTCATGAAGAAGGTGCCAGTCACCAGTTGCCCATAGCTGTGGCCTTCTGAATCACTTGAATAGTTTCCATGGAGGAATGTTCAAGCTTCACACAGAATTTGACACAGATTTGTTGCTCTACTTGCTCAGTCATTTTGAATGTGACGGCCACACAGTGCACATGCTCACTCAGAGGCATCCACTGCCCTCACTGACTAGGACCATGAAGTCATCATGGCTCACACATGCGCATTCCAGTCCACTCTCCTTGGCTGCCAGCTCACATCTTTGTTGCGCAAACCTTTCTCATTATATTAACAACAGCTGGGCTTTTTCCAAACAGGACTCATATATATCTTATGCTTTGCTTTCTCAGGTATTTTCTAAACATCAGTTCCCTTAAATTGTTGTACTAAACATGAAATAATGTTTATAACATATTTATCACAGTGCCTGAAACAAAATATATGATCAGAAAAGAAAGCTATTATTACTTATAAATTAAAAGAATTCCCTCATTTTGTTAAATATAGTGTACTATTATTAAAATGATAAATGTTAAAATAAAATATCTCAGGGTAAAACTTCACAATAATACAATTATTTTTATACAGTTTTAAGTTTTCTAATAAACAATGGCCTGCTTTAAATTTTTATATATACTGCATATTTTCTTTGAATAATTTCCAAGGAAGAGAATTACTGTGTTAAAGCCACAGCAGTGTTTGCCATCATTTTTCCTCAAGACTTTGTATAGGATCCAGAGATTTAAAAAATAATTCTAAATGCTATTCTGCAATTTATAAAAATTAACCTTGTTGATATTATATTTAAATTTTTTAACATCATTAACAAAATTGTATATGGCTTCTACATCATTAACTTAGTAAAACTCATCTTTCCTTTGAAACTCTATATCCTCGCCCCGGCTGATGTGGCTCAGTGGATTGAGTGCCCTCCCGCAAACCAAGGGGTCACCAGTTTGATTCCCAGTCAGAGCACATGACTGGGTTTCAGGCCAGGTCCCCAGTAGGGGACATACAAGAGACAACTACACATTGATGTTTCTCTCCTTCTCTTTCTCCCTCCCTTCCCTCTCTCTCTAAAAATAAATAAATAAAATCTTTGAAAAAGAAAATCCGTATCCTCTATTGTATCCAAGATTTAATACTCATGGGTAAAAATAAAATATCCCTTAACTTTTTTCTTTTGTATTACCATATAAAGAATATGATACTTAGATATAGCTGATAACAAAATGTAGTTATTTCCGCAGTGTTCATAATATTTGACTTTGAAAAAATTGTAAATTGCTGGAAACATTTAAAATTCTATTTTGAATTCTGTAAAAAGATTGCAAGTTGCATCTATTAGCTGTGTAATAGATAAAGTTACTCACAAATATCTCTATGAATACATTTTAAATTCTAAATAAGTCTTTGGCCCATGAATCAATTTAATAAAGTAACATTAGGGTAGTAAGGCTATGCCCAATTTTTATTTTGTAATTAATAATTAAACACTGGAATAACTTGGCTTTTCTAAGACCATTCTATACTTTTCTAGTATTCACCTATTATTTGCAATGGCAAATATGAGGGTATTGCTATGGAGTTTCCCGTGAGACCTGCTGTGAGAAGTGTTCTTAGAAGACATCCTGTAGCTTTCGTAAATTTGTTATCTACCACCATACTCATATTGAGAGCTGCCCTCCCAAGACTTTCCAAATGCTAAGAGCAAGTTACTCTATCTGGGAAGTTCCTACCAAAGTTAAAACTTCTGTAATCCAGATTCCTTGCTCAGGGTTCTTACTGCCTGACTGTAACTCTGAGAGCAATACCAGAAATAAGTCTTTTTTCACTCAATTCTTCTTTCTTCCGACTCTCCATCTACAAATGTCACACCTGCATTATGATCACTTGGTGAGACATGTTATTTCTTAATGTCAGGAAAAAGTTTGAGACATTTTGGCCTTATGTTTTAGTACTGATATGTTAAGAACTAAAACCCTAATATTTTATTTATTTGTAGCTCTATTTTCTTCAAATTATGCAAAGTTGTTATAATCTTGGTGTGAGGAGGCTTTGTAATGAAAGTAGAAACTGAATATATCTGGGAATTGCTTCAGTATGATGACAAATCCCACCTACCTACGCACTAAAGGAAACCCTCTACTATGTGGCCTTGCTGTATGTATGTGTGCATGTGGTTGTGTGTGATTGAGCATAATACATGAATGTGCTTAAACCAAAATTTTAATATCCACTTTACAGTATTATAAAAAGTAAATACATAAGACATCTGAAAACCTTTTTTTCCCTTTTTTTATTGTTGTTCAAATACAGCTGTCCCCATTTTCCTCCCACCATCCCCCCCACCCCACCTGTCCCCACCTCCCACCTTCAATCCTACCCCCTTTGGCTTTGTCCATGTGCCTTTTATTTATTTATTTATTTATTTGTAAAGTGAAGTGATAATTTTATTTTGTTTTATTTTATTTTAGTTACTTTATTGTTCTTCAATTATGGTTGTCTGCAATTTCTTGTCCATGTGTCTTTTATACATGTTCCTTGATGGCCGTTCCCCTATTATCCCCCATTATTCCTCTGTCCCTTCCTCTCTGGTTACTGTCAGTCTATTCCTTATTTCAGTGTCTCTGGTTGTATTTTTGCCTGCTTGTTTACCTTTATTCTAGTAGTGCCATCTGTGCAATCTTTGCTATGCTATTGTAAAACAAATGACACTTAACATTCATGTAAATTCATGTTAATAAGAAAAGTTGATGCCTGGTTTCATTGAAAAAAATAGTATTATTATATATCAACATGATATTCACTATATGTTAATATTACCATTTAAAAACCAATAATTTTATTTTTATTTTTTGGTCATTGCTACTAAGTAATGGTGACACATTTCAAAACTCATGGGAGTGCTGTATTTTCTTAAATTTATTTTTTTATTGTTGTTCAAGTACAGTTGTCTCTATTTCCCCCTCCACTAGCCCCCACCCCACCCATCCCTGCCTCCCACCCTCGATCCTACCCCCTTCTCAATTGATTGTTACGACAATTTTATTATTAAAATCTAGAATCAATTATATTTTATTTAATATCATATAAATTAGTATTTATCTCTGAATTCTCTCTAAATTAATCGTTACTATAAATCTGCATTTTTACCTTGTTTTCTATGTTTAATAAAAAAATTCCAACTCGTCTTCTCATCATTAAAGATTGTGGACAATTTTAAAATCTATTCATAAAAGGGAAACAGTTAAGTAATGTCTCAAAAACAAAATTCCTTAACCAATTAAACTTACTGAATAATTTTTTTTAGAAATATGTTTCTGGAAAGGCAGAGTCAATAAAGAGAGATTGTGTTTAACAGGTCAAAGTGACTCTCTTGATACTCTGTGGCCCCATGAATATTAAATAACTAATAGAAATGGGAAAAATAAGACAAAATTTCAGCCATTTTATATATATTTTGAATAATTAGTGAAATAAAATATACTGCTTAAATTTTCCTTAAACTGTAGCTCTGCCAGATTAAGAGAAGTCCCAAACCTGTTCCTCATATCAGGCTAGCAATCACTAATAAGTAATAGCAAAAGAAAGGGACTACTGAAGAAGAGGTGAGAACATGGACATAGTTCTTTGCTGATGCAAGATATACAGGAAAAGCCCTGGCTGGTGTAGCTCAGTGGATTGAGCGCGGGCTGGGAACCAGAGGGTCCTGGTTCGATTCCCTGTCAGGGTACATGCCTGGGTTGCGGGCTGGGTCCCCAGTGGGGGCCATGTGAGAGGCAACCATACATTGCTGTTTCTCCCCCTCTCTGTCTCTTTCCCTTCCCCTCTCTCTAAAATAAATAAATAAAATCTTAAAAAAAAAAAAAAAGATACACAGGAAAAGCCACAACCTAGGGAGCAACATGAAAATTGAGATAAATCCTTCAGCGTTCAGCTTCCAAAGTCAGTACAATGAAATGCTTGAAATATTTGAAGTTGGTTTAGCACTGAAAATAACCATAGCAGAATGAAACCATAGCTTTTAACTTTTAGCCAGGGCAACCCAGGCATGTACCCTGACTGGGAATTGAACCCACGACCCTTTGGTTCACAGCCCATTCTCAATCCACTGAGCTACACCAGCCAGGGCATGGAGGACTCTTATTACTTGATTTTAAGGCTTGCCATATACCATCATCAACAAGATAATGGGGTACTGACAAAGGAAAGGGCAAAACAATCTATGGACAAAAATTACAGTACAGAAAGATACTGCTACAGATATTGTCAACTGATTTTCAAAGAAGTTGTGCAGTAAATTAAATGGACACAGTGTACACTTTCAACAAGTTTTGCTGGGACATCCTGACTTAATTTTAAAAAAGTAAACTTTGACAAATTCTTCACATCAAACAAAAACAACAGTAAACAGATTATGAAGGATTATAAACCTAAATGTGAACATAAAACTATAAATCTTTTACAAGAAAATATAGAAAAAAATGCATGTGACTTTGGCTTAGACAAAGATTTCTTAGGTACAACTCAAAATGCACAACTCAAAAATAATAAAGAAAAAATTAGACTTAAAATGAGAAACTTCAGTTCTTCAAAAAAATCAAATAAGAAAATAAGCATACAAGCCACAGAATGGTTAGAGTATTTCCAAAACACACAGTTGATGAAAGACTTAGAGAATATATTAAAACTTTTGAAAACACAATATACAGATTTCAACAGATACTTCATAAAAGAAACACAAGATGTTTCTTTCTATGGCCACCGTCCAGCTTCTATAGAGTGATGTTTCCCTTAGTTCAACTGATTCTTTATCCTTTTAAAATCAGACTTTTTTTGTATAGAAAATGAAATTATTCATCATAAATTTTATGGATTTTCAGTACTCATAAATAGTAAAAATATATAAAGATAAAAATGCGTTCATTAGTAGTATTACGGTTTCTGGAGTTTATATTAAAGAAGTCTTCTTAAAAATTCAAATACCTCCTTTCTGTCTTTAAAAAAAGAACACACAGAATTCTGGTCAAGATGGCAGCATAGGTAGAGGCGGTACTGTAATCATCCCGCAACTTCTTTGAAATTATAACTAAACTACAAATTAGCCATAATTCAGAACTGCCTGCAATCTGGCTGAATGGAAGTCATACAACTAGGGATTTAAAGAAGGAGCCACATGGAAACTGGTAGGAGGGAGAGAGCACAGAATGGGCTGATCCCACACCCACATGTGGCAGAAAAAATTGGGAGGATTAAGCTATCTAAGTATCCTCTGAGGAGCAGTAGTTCCCAGCCCTACACAAGGACCAAGCCCAGTGTTCCAGGGCCAGAAAGAGAAGTCCCATGACTTTTGGCTATAAAAACCTGTGGAGATTGTGGCCAAGTGAGATAGAGGGCTTCTGAAGTCTGAGTCAGTTCCTCTTAAAGGGCCTGCACATGGACTTATTTTGATTCATTCCCTCTGAGCTACAGAGCTTGGGAGCAGCTTGAAAGGAACCAGGCACATATAGGAAGGAAATGAATTATCTGGCATCAGGGTAAGACCTGGAAGACAGCTTTTGACAGAAAGAAGTGCTGAGAAAAGCCAGTGTTCCTTTACTGAGAACACCCACACAGCCAGCAGGGGGCTCCATATCTGAGTCTCCACCACGCTGGCTCACATTGTTTGCCCTACCTTGGTAATTCTCTTAGAACCTGCCCCACCCAACAGCTGGACCCACCAAAGCTATTTCCAGTGGCTTTTTAATATAAATGGCCTGTTTTGGCTCATGCTTCAGATTTTCCTCAAATCTCTCAGACAAGCAAAATCTGGTGTTGGCATGCCCAATACCTCTTGATAAGTGGCCCCAGACCTTGTACTAATAGCACCTGGCCTTGGTTCACAACTTGGCTTACCCGGGTACCTCCAATCCTGCACATTTGCAGATTACTTTGTAGCTCACAGGAGGTGGCTGCGGACAGAACACTGCAGCAGTTGACCTTGGCCTGCACCTCCCAGGAAGCCTCAGAGACAGTGAATCCAGCAGACAGGTTCAGACCACAGCAAGAACCAGACAAACACCCCCACAAGTGACACACTCAAGGGCTGTAATCAGCAGGGACCATGAAACTGTGGAAGTAATTCCTACCCTGTGGTGTGGTCCACTGAGGTCACAGCCAGTTCTTGCATCTGATCAGCATTGGGGTAAATCACCCCATTGATGTTCCAAGAGCAATAAAGGCTCAACTACAACAGGAGGGTGCACACAAGCCACATGGGATAACACCTGAAGTACCCAGCTCACATTATCAGAGAGATTGTGCCACTGGATTCTACAGAACATCTACACATAAGATCACTCTATCAAGCCCAGGATATGTAGCAGAGCAACCTAGTACATAGAAACAAACACAGGGAAGCAGACAAAATGAGAAGACAAAGAAACATGTTCCAAATGAAAGAACAGAAAAAAACATGGAGAAAGCAATCTACCAGATGCAGAGTTCAAAACACTGGTTATAGGGATGCTCAATGGTCTCAATGAGAATTTCAACACAGATAGGAAACATAGAAATGGAACTAGAAAATATAAAAAAGAACCAGTCATAAATAAGGAATGTATTATTTTAAATGAAGAATATATTACAGGGAATCAGCAGTAGACTAGATGAAGCAGAAGATCAAATCAGGGATATGGAAGACAAGGAAGCAAAAAACAAATAGATTGCAAAATGAAAAAAAAAAAGAACCCCCAAAATGAAAATAGTGTATAGAGACTCTGAGACAAATTCAAGCATACCAACCTTTGCATCATGGGTGTGCCAGAGGAAGAAAAGAAAGAACAAGAAATTGAAAATTTATGTAAAAAAATAATGACTGAAAACTTCCCTAACCTAGTGAAGGAAATAGACATACACATTCAGGAAGTGCAGAGAGTCCAAACAATATTAACCAAAAGAGTCCTACATCAAGAAGTATTATAATTTAAATGAAAAAGGTTAAAGACAAATATATAATCTTATAAATAGCAAGAGAAAAGCAGTTAGTTATCTACAAGGGGTCTTGCATAAGACTGTCAGCTGATTTCCCCAGAGAAAATTTGCAGGCCAGAAGTGAGTGGCAAGAAATATTTGAAATGATGAAAAGCAAGGACCTACAACCAAGATTACTCTATCTATCATTTATTTTATTTTTTTTTCAAAATCCACTAAGTTGTGTCCTTTTTTAAAAAAATATTTTTATATATTTATTTTTAAAGATTTATTTATTTATTTTTAGACAGAGGGGAAGGGAGGGAGAAAGAGAAGGAGAGAAATATCAATGTGTGGTTGCCTCTCATGCACCCCCCCACCAGGGACCCCGCCCACAACCCAGGCGTGTGTCCTAGACTGGGAATAGAACCAGAAACCCTTTGATTCACAGGCTGGCACTCAACCACTGAGCTACACCAGCCAGCATAGTTCTATCATTTAGAATTGAAGAGAAGATAAAAAGCTTCCCATACAGAAAATGCTAAAGAAATTCATCGCCACCAAACTAGTATTACATGAAATGTTTAAGGGTTTTCTTTAAGAAGGAGAAGGAGGAAGAGGAGGAGGAGGAGATGAAAAAGTTAAAAAATATAAACAATGAAATGATAATAAATATATGTCTATCTATGATTGAATCTTAAATGCAATAGAGACAAGGAAGAAAAACGGAAATAGGCTCAAATATACAGAGAATGTTTTGACAGATGCCAGATGGAAGGGGAGTTTGAGAGTGGGTGAAAAAAGGTGAAGGGATTAAGTACAACTTTGTGGTTACAGAATAGTCATGGTGATGTAAAGTACATCATAGGGAATATAGTCAATAATATTCTACTAACTACATATGATGTCCGATGGGTATGATATAATATCTATCAGGGTTATCAGTAAGTTATATAATATCTAATAGCTGGGGCGTATACTTGAAACTAAAAACAAACAAAAGAAAATATATCAGTATTTTTTCAGCAGAGACATGTTTATTCAAAGAATATCAATGTTAGTTAATTTTGGCTTAAACAGGGCTGATGATACTTGACTAATAGCATGGTCTGGACACATTGAGACTGTCAGGATTTCAACAGTGACATGAGAGACAAGGATTCATGAATGTTAATGGTTGGTGCTAAAATAGATTCTTGTCCTTAATTCAACGAGGAAGATTAAAGATGGCAATCAAGTCAAAACTTAGGTAATGAGTAAACATGTTAGAATCAATAGTGAACCAATAACTCTGAGGAAGCAAATTTTAAAAAAACAGAACAGCGAAGTTGAATACAGGAAATGAGCAGTAAAACACTTCCTGAAAACCTACACCCAGATTAAGTTGGCATTACACTGGACCTCTGAAGAAAAACAAAGTGAAAAAGGCTGCATTAGCATCCACTAATATTTTCAAGGAAAATAACAATAATATGTAGTGAATTTACTACTCAGTCAGATAAATTTTGTAATGGACCCTCCTCCTCCAAGAGTACTTTGATTATATAGGAATAACCATAGCCAAAAATAATCATAATTGCTATTATAATTCAATGTTTAATATTATTTTAACAGGTATTATTATACCTGTGATAACTAAATATCAGAATATATAACAACTCAATCTTGTATATATATGAAATAAAAAAATGAAATGCAATTTATTAAAAAATTATAATATACACATTTCTAAAGTATGGAAACACTGGTAATCAGTGTTCATTTTTAATAACATTTTATTTATTTATTTTAACATATTTTATTGATTATGCTATTACAGTTGTCCCATTTCCCCCCTTTCTTCCCCTCTACCCCCACCCCCTCATTCCCCACCCTTTAGTTTTTGTCCATAGGTCATACACATAAATTCTTTGTCTTCTACATTTCCTATACTATTCTTAACCTCCCTCTGTCTGTTTTCTACCTACCATTTATGCTACTTATTCTCTGCACCTTTTCTCCCTCTCTCCCCCTCCCAATCCCCTGTTGATATCCCTCCATGCCTTATATAAATCCTTTTAACATTTCATATAATAAAGGCTGGGTGATGATGAACTCCTTGAACTTGACCTTATCTGAGAAGCACTTTATCTGCCCTTCCATTCTAAATGATAGCTTTGCAGGATAGAGTATTCTTGGATGTAGGTTCTTGCCTTTCATGACTTGGAATACTTCTCTCCAGCCCCTTCTTGCCTGTAAAGTCTCTTTTGAGAAATCAGCTGACAGTCTTATGGGAATTCCGTTATAGATAACTGTCCTCTTTTCTCTTGCTGCTTCTGTTTCTCTCCTTATTTTTAATCTTGGGTAAAGTAATTATGATGTGCCTTGGTGTGTTCCTCTTTGGGTCCAACTTCTTTGGGACTCTCTGAGCTTCCTGGACTTCCTGAAAGTCTATTTCCTTCACCAGCTTGGGGAAGTTCTCCTTCATTGTTTGTTCAACTAAGTTTCCAATCCCTTGGTCTTCTTCTTCTCCTTCTGGCACCCCTATGGCTCGGATGTTGGGATCTTTAAAGATGTCCTGGAGGTTCCTAAGCCTCTCCTCAGTTTTTTGAATTCTTGTTTCTTAATTCTTTTCTATTGGATGCTGGCCCACTCCGTTGATTTGAGTCCCAGTTTCCTTCTCATCCCTATTGGTTCCCTGCAGATTTCCCCTCATTTCCTTTATATTATCCTTCACTTATTCAACTAATTGTGACCATCTTTCTTCCAATTCTGCAAGCATCCTGATTACCAGTGTTTTTAACTGTGCATCTGATAGGTTGGCTATCTCTTTGTCCCTTAGTTGTATTTTTTCTGGAGCTTTGATGTGTTCTTTCATTTGGGCCATTTTTTTTTCTCAGTGTGCCTGTTACTTTAAGGGGCAGAGCCTTAGGTGTTCACCAGGTTGGGGTAACCCATGTCGCCCTGTTGTGACATAGTCTGTGGGGGCGGGGCCTGAGAGAACAATGGCACGAGCTCTGTTCTCCGCACTTCCCCAGCACCCTCAAGCAAGTTGGGCCCTTCTGTGCTGGCTCCGGGGTGAGTGGACGGGCCTGCACAGTTCCAAGTCCCTGTGGGTCTCCCCAACAAACTCTCCTGTGAGGCCAGGAGTTCCTCCCGCTGCCGTCTCCACCCCCACAGGTGTTTTCAATTGGTGGTTTGAGGCTTTATTTCCCTGCGTTGGTAGGCCGCATGGTATGCTCCACTCCCCAGCTTTTCCTCCCAGTTTATCTGCGCAAGAATGAGGGACGGCCAGTACCGCTTCACAAAGCCCTTCTCACCAAGTGCTCTCCACCTGGCTCTGCCCCACTTACCGGTCTGGATTCTTTAACTCCTTGGTTGTCAGACTTCCACTCAGTTCAGTTTTCTGTCAGATTTGGCTGTTTTTTAAATTGTTGTTTTTCCTCTTTTGGTTGTGTGAGGAGGCACAGTGTGTCTATCTACACTTCCATCTTGGCCGGAAGTCCCTAATTTTTAATAACGTTTCAGACTTACTGTATATTTTCATCATTAAAGTTTTTATTTGGAAGTTTAAATGAAAAGAAATGCTAAATCATCCTAGCATTCAGATAATTTTAATGTATTAATCAAAAGTCATTATGAGTAAAATTTTAAAAATCTAGGTCATATATACTTAAAGCATATTTAACTTTTAAAATATAATGAATAGAAATAGATTATGCTTCCAATGAAAGCATTTTTGTATACTGCATTGGTATGTCTCTTGCATTGATATGCATATTTTGAACTTATCCTTATGAATTTTCAGTTTATATGTGCTAAATTCTGTATTACCTATTGTATTTTCTAGAAAAATGTACTGAGCATCAGTTCAGTTATTCTTTTATTTAATTAACAGGTTATTCATTTTGCAAATTGCTAAGAAAATTATGCATGTGATTATAGATTAGACCCTTTGTAAAACTGAGACAAAATATGGTCTTTGCCATTGAATATCTTTCTGTCTAGAAAGACAGAAAAAAAGACACATTTAAAAATATATTTAATTTGAAGATAGCTTTGTTTTTTTGGAGTGATGTATGTTCAATACCCAAACATTTGAATAATTAATAATACCTGAGCAATTCACTGAAAAAAAAAAAAGAAATAAAAGTGATGTTATTCAAAGAATAAATCTAGCTAATCAATTTCTAATTGATAGTTTAAATGGCATAAGAGTTAAGCTTTAAATTTAGAACTAATGCTAAATGCAATTATGGTAAGCAGCATAAATTGTAAAACTAAAAGTAATTTGTGATATCAATAACTTACTAGAATGGAAAAAAAAGTAAAATCCAGATTTTCAATGAAAGAAAAAATATCAAGAGGGTGAGGGGGTCATCAAAACTGCAAACAGAATGATACTATTTGACTGAATGCATATCCATACTTTTAATACACATAAGTTGAAAGCCTCTAACAATCACATGTTCCTCTCGCATAATTCACAGGTTGGAGCAGAACTAAAATTTGAATATCAAGCTACATAGAAAACAATGATAAGACAACTACATATACAAAGTAAAGCTAAAAACCCTTCCACGGAAAACCCATAACTTTAAATCCTCACATTATTGAACAATAAATTAAAATAAAAGAATTAAAAAGTAAGGGTATCTGTCAATATCTTTCACCATGTTAATAGAGCAAAGAAAGAAAAATTAGTCATGTGACCAGATCAATGAAATTACTGGGGATTTTAAGAACTATTTGTTGCTAATTTTTAACAAGAACTATTAGCAATTACTTGAGATTACTTGTAAGTTATGATTTCTTCTTTGTTTACTATTTTTAAAATTTTCTATTTTGAAATTTCTTTTTTTATTTATTTTTTCCATTTTTTAATTTTTTTTTGTTGTTCAAATACAGTTGTCTTTCTTTTCCCCCTATTTCTACCCCCGACCCCAGCCATCCACACCTACCTCCACTGATTCCACCCCCTTTGGTTTTGTCCATGTGTCCTTTATGGTTGTTCCTGAAAACACTTTCACTTGTCCTCCCCCCCACAACTATCTCCTCCCACCTCCCCTCTGGTTACTGTCAGCTTGTTCTTAATTTCAATGTCTCTGGTTATGTTTTGTTTGCTTGTTTGTTTTGTTGATTATGTTCCACTTATAGGTGAAATCATATGGTATTTGTCTTTCACTGCCTAGCTTATTTAACTTAGCATAATGGTCTCCAGTTCCATCCATGCTGTTGCAAAGGGTAGGAGCTCCTTCTTTCTTTCTGCTGCATAGTATTCCATTGTGTAAATGTACCAAAGTTTTTTGATTCATTCGTTTACTGAGGGGCATTTAATTTATTTTGTTGCACTGAAACATCTCAATATATTCTTTCAGGTATGCTCGTGCTCAATAAACATTCTTAGTCTTCAAAATTATTTTTATCTTGTTAGCCCACTGAAATTACTGGAGAATTATAGGATCCCTAAATTTTTTATTTATTTTTTTTACAAAAACTTTTGTAGGCACTCTTCTGTTGTCATTAGCAATTATTTTTATATCTAGAAATGACTGCTGTGTTTTTACTTCTAATGTTTTTATAGATCATGAACAAATGAATGGGGGGACAAGGTAGGGGTGAGCAATGGGGGAAAGGTTGGACAACTGTGACTGAACAATAAATTAAAAAAAAAAGTGTTGTTGTTAAGATGTGCCTTGATCTAGGTGGCTATACATACTGCCTGGTATTCACTGGAACTTTGAACCTAATAATTTGTTTCCTCAGAATTAACAAATGTACTATTATTTCTTACATCCTCATCTTTCTCTTTTATCTCCTCTTGTGATGAATTTTTTATATATCCTCCATTTTTTTCTAAAATTTATCAAATATATTCTTTTTATTTTCAATGTTGCACTGAGTTCAGAGAGTATTTTCTGGTTCAATCTTCTATGTCACTAATATTCTCGTAAGCATTTTCCATTCAGCTATTTCATTCCTTCATTGTTTTTCTTTCCTTTCTATTTTAATTTAGTTTCTAAGACAAGTTATCAGTTTTCTGTAAACACAATATTTTTAAAAAAATCTTTTAGAAATTCTGATTGAATAGTTTTCTGTTTTTTACTGTTGTTCAAGTACAGTTGTCTCCATTTCCCCCCTCCACTCCCCCTGCCCCACCCATCCTCACCTCCCACCTTCCACCTTACCCCTCCTTGGCTTTGCTGATGTGTCTTTTATTGTTTTTCAATTCTTAATCTGTGTCTATGTTGTTCCAAAAATTGGTATTTTCTCAAGAAAGCCCATGGAATAACTTTCTTGAGAAAATAGCAATTTTTGAAACAACATGGACACTGATTAAGAATTGAAAAGTGATTCAGATGAGTTGGTCTCAGGAGTGAAAAATTTTAGGCATACCAAACCAATTATTTTTACTTATGATTTACTTCTAATATATGTTAAATATAGTGAATTTTAATTTATAATCTGTCTAAACATCATAGTTTGATAGATAGGAAATAAAATTTTAAAGTAAAATATATAATTGTCAATTTAAAAAGGATAATGTCCTTGTTTTTATTAGCATATAAAATAGTGGTGAATCATAGAGACAATGAATTACTGCATTCAAAGTAAATGTCATGATGAAGGACAGACACATACTTAAAAATATGATGTAATGTTTTGAACTTTGTAATTACAGTATGCATAATTTACTAAGTAATTGTTTGGTTCATATGCAAAGCTACTATTGCTATGTCTTATCCCCTAATCTTTTAACTACTGTACTCATAATATGTTGAAAGAGGAATGCTGCTTCAAGTGTATTTCAGAGTTAGTATTAATTTTTACTTAACCTGCCCACCTAACTAAGATCATTAAATTCTTCATATTACTCAGAACTGACAGCTGATAAAGGGGAGAGGGGAGGGGGAATGGATGAAAGAAAGTGAAGGGGATTAGTCAAAGAACATATATGCATGACCCACAGACAGACAACAGGGTGATGATGGCCAGAGGAAAGGCGGGGTAGGGACTGGGTATAGGGTGGACAAAGGAAGGGAAAATGGGAACATCTGTCATAGTGTAAAAAATAAAAATAAATTTTAAAGTCTCTCTTAATAAGCCACAGACTTAAATTGAAAAATTGGGACATTTTGTGTGGGAGAAATATTTTTGAATGTGTGTGAGAGGAGACTGCAATTTAGAAATCCTTTATTTTGCTTGTGATTCAAAAGACCATTTGAGCTTGACCTGACAAAACATTTGTTTAGATTAAATTTTAACAGAACCCTACTTACCCCGAAAATATATAAAGCACTTATTCTAAAGAGTTTTATTTGTTCTAGTTGCGTGGTCATTATTCTACCCATCATTCCTAGACTGCCTCTGCCTCTTCCTTAGAAGAAATAAGAAGTCCGCTGGAATTATAAACGGGGTGGAAAAAATGACCACAAGCATAAGTGCAAACAGGTGTTGGCACTGCACGTGGTAAAATACCTGACAAGTAAGGATATTAGAAAGAATCTCTTCTTTCAACTACCTTTGGGTCGTTGTCTAAGAAACCCTTGTCTGTTTCAATCTCCCTGCTTGAGTTGAATCTTACACTAGAAATTAGTAAAAGTAGAACCCTAGCCCTGTCTTATAGTCAATTTTGGGAATCACTGACAATAGTGAAGCTGCCAAATATGGCTTGAGAGTCAGATTTAATTGTTGAAAAATCAGGTCTGATAGTCAATAATCATCTAAGCCTGGTAATATGGTGTATTGTGTTAAACTTGTCAGTAGAAAGAGTTAATTCTAAGAGGCAATTTCACACATTATTCATAAGAATATCTCTCTGTCTTATGACTGGATCTCTGGGTACCCTTCCTCCACCCAAGCTGATAATGGGATCCTGTTCTTCATCAACATTTTTCTCTTTTTAAGTAGAGGGGAAGAGAGAGGGAGAGGAGCATTGATGCTAGAGAGAAACATTAATTGATTGCTTCTGGCACGTGCCCTGACAAGGACTGAATCCTCTGTCTAGGCTTGTGCCTGACTGGGAATTGAACCTATGACCCTTTGGTATGTGGGACTATGTTCCAACCAACTGAGCTACACCAGCCAGGGCATTCATCAACTTTCATAAAAAAAAAAATCTTAGAATGGCACAGGTGTCTGCTATTCCCATTAGCTTTCCTTTCACTTCAGAGACTATACACTTCTGCCTAATTTTAGCTGACATCTTTCCCATAACTTTTTCTGTTCTCAATACTAGCTTAGCACTGAACCAGATTTGACAATTAATTTCTTGAACAAACATTATGTCATTTTTTTGCCTTCTTCCCAGAGGCAGACATTTATATTCTATCATAGTTTCAGCTTCCACTGCCACCATTAAAAAAAAAAATTCTGTGTTGTTTTTAGTTCATGACAAAGCTACTTTTAAATCTACATTAAACTGAATACAACCTCTTAGTGTAGTAGGCCTGGTGGTCTTGTTTACAGATTCATGGCCACTGTCCTTTGGCCTTAAAATTTAAAGAATAGAAATTCAAATGGCTTTGTGTTTGCATGTCTCAGTGCCAGAGCACAAGACTTGACTTTGGCATTCGTTGTCAGGTATTCTTCATCTACCAGAGCATAGAGTCTGCAGGAGGTCATTCTTTGGTGAATGAATTATTTCCACAAATTCTCCATGCTCTGGGCTTGGCTTAGGTCTTACATTTTAAGCATCATCAATATTAATAGTCACAGTCATGACGTTTGTGGTAAGTGACAAACCCAGATCCATACATACAGCAGGAGAATATTCAGCAACATCATCTTTATAGTTAATTTCTTACTCAATTTCCCAAGTGAGCTTCAGGGCTTTCATTTTCTTTTTAATTTAAATTATATTTTTTATTTATGCTATTACAGTTGTCCCATTTTATCCCCCTCTACCCAGACCACCCACTCCCTCAGGTAATATCCACATCACTGTCCACGTGAATGGGTCATGCATATATAGTCTTTGACTATATAGTATATTCCCTATGCAGTACTTTACATCCTCCTGACTATTCTGTAACAACCAATTTCTACTCCTTAATCCCTTCAGCTTTTTCACCATTCCCCCTGCCACCTCACATTTGGCTACCATCAAATGTTCTCTGTATCTATGATTCTGTTTCTGTTCTATTGGTTCATTTATTTTGTTTTGGTTTTTTTTTTTTTAATTTAACTATTGATAAATTTATTGCCATTTTATTGTTCATAGTTTTTTTTTTAAGATTTTATTTATTTATTTTTAGAGAGGGGAAGGGAGGGAGACAGAGAGGGAGAGAAACAGCAATGTATGGTTGCTCCTCACATGGCCCTCACTGGGTACCTGGCCTGCAACCCAGGCATGTGCCCTGACTGGGAATCGAACTGGGACCCTTTGGTTCCCAGCCCATGCTCAATCCACTGAGCTACACCAGCCAGGGCATATTGTTCATAGTTTTGATCTTCTTCTTAAAGGAGACTGTAACATTTTATATAATACTGGTTTTGTGGTGATGAACTCCTTGAACTTCTTCTTATCTGAGAAGCTCTTTATCTGTCTTTCAATTCTAAATGGTAGCTTTGCTGGATAAAGTAATGTTGGTTCTAGGTCCTTACTTTTCATGACTTTGAATATGTTCTGCCAATCCCTTCTAGCTTGAAAAATTTCTGACAGTATTATGGGAGCCCCCTTGAAGATAACTAACTGCTTTTCTCTCACTGCTTTTAAGATTCTCTTTGTAATTAACCTTTGGCGTTTTAATTATGATGTGTCTTGATGTGGACAATTTGGATTCATCTTATTTGGGATTCTCTGCACCTCCTGGACTTGTATGTCTATTTCCTCCACAAAATTAGGGAAGTTCTCTATCATTTCTTTTTCAAATAGTTTTTCAATTTCCTACTTTCTCTCTTTTCCTTTTAATGTGACTGTTGGTATGCTTGAAGCTGTCCCAAAGGTTCCTTACACTATCTTAATTTTTTTATTTCTTTTTCTTTTTCTTGTTCTGGTTGCATGGTTTTTGCTTCCTTATATTCTGAATTGCTGATTTGATTCTTGGCTTCATCCACTGTACTCTTGATTCCCTGTAAATTGTTCTTCATTTCAGTTAATGTATCTTTCATTTATGACTGGTTCTTTTTTGTGGTTTCCATGCTGTTTTTTATACTGTTGAACTTCTCAGTAAGTTCACTGAGTTTGAACTCTGTATTTAGAAGATTGTTTGTCTCCATTTTATTTAGTTCTTTTCTGGAGTTTTGTTCTGTTTTTTCATTTTGGCCATGTTTCTTGGTCTCCTCAATTTGGCAATCTCCCTGTGTTTGTTTCTATGCATTAGGTAGAACTTCTATGTCTCCCTGGCTTATAAGAGTGACCCAATGTAGTAAGTGTCCTCTACGGTCCAGTGGCACAACTTCTTTTATCATCCGAGCTGGTACTCGAGTTCCGTTCACCATGTTGGCTGTGTACAGCCTCTTTTTGTAGTTGAGACTTGATTGCTATTGACAGATCAATGAGAGATTTACCCAGGCCAGTCAGCTGCAAGAACTGGCTGTGACCACTGACCACCAACCCTCATCACCATGGAGAATCAATGGTGCCAGGGTCCATTCCACAGAGAAAGACTTACTTCAGCAGAGTTCTGGTGCCTGCTGAGTCCACCACTTGAGAAGGTTGGGTGGTGGTGCTCTGATACGGTCTGTAGATACCAACTGGATGTGCAGGCCCTGGGGCCTCCTGAGAGGTGCAGGCAAATGTCAGAAACTGCCTGTGTTCTGTCCGGGCTCATCCAGCATAAGTTACAAAGCACAATGCAGTTGGCTGCCACTTGTGCTGTATTTGGAGGTGTCCAAGCAAGTCCAGGCTATGGACCAAAGCCAGATCTGCTAGTGACAAAGCTGGGGCCACTTAGTAATAGGCATGGGACACTCTGAGGCCACGTGTTTCTTGTTTGAGAGTATTTAAGAAAATCTGAAGTATAAGCCAAGACTAACAATTTGTATGAAAAAGCCACTGGAAACAGTTTGGTTGAGCCCAAAAGTTGAGTGGGGAGGGACCTCAGGGAATCACCAGGGTGGGACAAACAGAAAGACAGGTTGATGGAGTCTTGGATATGGTGCCTGCCTGATGGCTTTGTGGCTCTGTGGGAGGAGGGCTAAGAAAAAGAACAATTGTATCTGCCAGCACTTTTGTCTGGGAGAAAGCTGTCTCCACAGCTCCCTAATGCTGGACAATTCAGTTTCTCCCTGTATGCCTCTGATGCCTTTCAATCTGTTGCTCCCATGCTGGAGCTCAAAGGGAGTGAATCCAGGTAAGTCTGTGCATGGGCTCTTTTAGAGGAATTGCCTGTGACTCTCTTACATTATCTTCCACAGTCAATGCCCACTGCTTTTTACAGTGAAGAGTTATGGGAACTTATCTTCCTGGCAATGGAACCCTGTGCTTGGGTGGCCTGTTGTGGGGCTGGAGTCTCTTACTCCCAAGATATCCCTCTCAATTATTGGCTGCCACACATGGGTGTGGGACAAGCTCGTTCTGTGTCTCTGCCCTTCCTACCAGTCTCCATGTGGTTTCTTCTTTAATTTCATAGTTGTAGTACTTCCATTTAGCTTTATTTCTGGTGTTTCTGAATAATGGTTGTTGTTAGTTTAGCTGTAATTTTGATGTGGTTGCACGAAGAGGCAAGCTGTGTTTACCTCTGCTGCCATCTTGAACAGATGTCTGGGATTTCTTTGTCATCTATGTGAAGCATTCTAGGCAGTAGCCTCCCCTTCAAGTCAGAAGGAAACATTCATCAGACCAATACCTTCATAATGAAAAGTTCTCTTTGGGATACCATTGGGATAACCACCAGACCATCAGCTGACTGTTCTTTCCTGGGTGTGTGTTTCACAGTTTCCCAAATTCTAGTTTTATCAGAAGGTTCCATGTATGTTGTTTTTTCAAGCTTGACCCATTTCCTCTAGAAATTAACTTCTATGAAATAATAGACTGTTTCATATTTTGAGAAGAATCTACTGGTTCTTGGTTTTCTATTCTCAAACTAGTCTTCACAGTCCTCAGGCAAAAAGGTCATGTTCAAAATGTTTTGTGAATGGAAGGATACTCCTTTGGGAAGGGATGAAAGAAAAAAAGATGAGTCTGAGGAAGAATCTCAGGAAATGCTGGTGCTACACAACCCTGATGACCCATTTTTACACTTCAGAATTTTTTTTAAAGATTTTATTTATTTATTTTGAGAGAGAGGAGAAGGGAGAGAGAAAGAGCAATGTATGGTTGCCTCTCACATGGCCCTCACTGGGGATCTGGCCCGCAACCCAGGCATGTGCCCCGACTGGGAATCGAACTGGGACCCTCTGGTTCCCAGCCTGTGCTCAATCCACTGAGCTACACCAGCCGGGCTACACTTCAGAATTTTAATAAAATAATTTTTGTTGTTTTAAGTTACTAAGTCTGTGGTAGGTTGTTAGAGCAGCAATAGCAAATGAATACAGATGAGAAAGGACATTCTAAAATGAGGAATCTGAAAAATGCAAAAACTTGAAGCATAACCTGTACAGAGAATGCACAAGGTTTGGGGTGTTTTGAGTCTGTAGTCAGTTAGAAGAAGGATTGAGGAAGAGATTCCTATCAACAGAGACAGGTAAGCTTACTTAAGGCTGATGAAGGTCTTCTGCATTTTAAGGCAGATTTCTATCTTTAAAATAATTCTGGCAGTAATGAGCTGGTAACACGGATATTATGAGGCCAAGAGGATTTGTGCATTCTATATAATTTTACTATATTCTAGCCACATTAGCCCTCCACAAGTGCTTAAATTAGATGAGTACACGAGAATAGGTTTAGTTAAACCTAATAACATTTTCTACCATGCTTTTTTTCTTATCTCATAATGATTCCTCTTTTCCACTTCTTTCATATAAGAATGAGCATAAAAAAACATTATATTAAGCATAGCAGTGTACTGTAATTTCTCCCAGGGAGCTTACCATATGGCACCTGTCTCTTTGTTATTTAATTTAACTTGATTTGTTAAAAATCAGACTTCTAAGAGCTCATATGTCATACTCACTAAAGTGTCATATTCCTTAAAGAATCTAATCCCAAAGAGACATACATCCTTTTGATAAGAAATATTTTTATGCTGTACAACTAAGAATAAAGACCCAATAAATGCACAAGAAACAAAAATTAAGTTCATTTTAAAATAGTATTGTAGATAATGTTGCCTCTTCAAATCTTTGCTTTAATAACTCATTTGACTGGGAAATTGCAATTAATTTTACATTATTTCAATTACATATTTAATTTATCTACTTATAATAAACAAGTTAAAATGACTCTCAATCCAAAGTGTATGAAAATATGAACAAAAGAACAATGCAAACGTGGACAGACTCATAGATGGAGAGCGGGATGACAGCTATTTTTGGGGGGGAGTTTAGGGGTTGGAGGGGTTGAGCAAGAAGGAAAATGGACACATGGACATGGACAATAGTATGTGGTGATTGCTAGGGGGAGGAGGGTATAAGGAAAATAAAGGATAATAGAAAAAATGCAATGAAGATAAAAAAGTATATGAAAATAAAGATTATTGACACTTGTCAGCATTAATAAAAATGGAAAATAATACAACCTTCAGATATTTTATGTTGATTAAAGAAGACATTTTTAAAAAGGTAGCTAAAAATATTGTGATGTTATTAGCATATATTTTCCTAACAAGAAAAATTTACAAACTATATTTTGTACAAGTAGCATTATACAGCAAGACCCATGTTTGTTCTCATTGATATAATTAACTTGTTCTTATAATAATTCAACAAACTATAATTATTTCATTTCTATTTTAAAAGAACTAATTCAACAAATAAAAATACATTAGCACAAAGATATTTTCTCATAGTATATATTAAATACAATTTAAAATTAGAAATGATCTTATTTTACATTAAAGTGTTAAATTATCATACACCAACATTATGAACTATTATGCACACATTAAATATAACCATTATGAAGACCATATATAAAAATAAAAGCAGCTTAATACAGATAAGATGGAAATATCAGAATACTCTGAGCACACGCTAATGAAATTGCATTTATGTATAGATTCTTGTATGTCAAAATGAAATCAATGTGGTGAATTTTTTCTTTCTTTTTTTTTTTTAGATTTTATTTTTATTTATTTTTTAGAGAGAGGGGAAGGGAGGGAGACAGAGAGGGAGAGAGACAGCAATGTATGGTTGCCTCTCATGCCCCCTACAGGGGACCTGGCCCACAACCCAGGCATGTGCCCTGACTGGGAATCAAACCGGGACCCCTTGGTTCCGAGCTCGCACTCAATCCACTGAGCTACACCAGCCAGGGCTTTTCTTTATTTTCTGTTACATTTTTAGGAAGGAAGTATTTTTTATAGTTAATGAAATTTTATTTACAACTAAAGAAGTAATTATCTTTACAGACAATGTGAGATTCAGATTCATCTTTAAAATTCTGTTGTAAATAATACAGAGAATTGAGAAAAAGTTGCATTTTTAATTACTTAAATATTTTTATTAAATTTATCGTGGTGACATTGGTTAATAGGATCACATAGGTTTCAGGTGTATATTTCTATGATGCATGATCTATATATTGAATTGTATGCCCATCACCCAGAGTCAAACCATCTTTCATCACTATATATTTGGCCCACTTTAACCCCCACTCCCTTCATTCTGTTAACCATCCTACTGTTGTCTGTGTCTATGAGTTTCAGTTTTATATCCCACATAATATTCTCAAGTTTCATTCATGTTGTTGCAAATGGAATTATTTCAACATTTCTCTTGGCTAAGTGGTATTCCATTGTACACACATACCACATCTTCTTTATCCAATCCTCCATTGAAGGACACGTGGGTTGTCTCTATGTCTTGGCCACCGTGAAAAATGCCGCAAGGAACATAGTGGTGCATATTTTTCTGAAATTAAATATTTTCAAATTTTATGGGTCTTAAATGCACTATTTTAGATTTAGCTTTAAATGTAGGAGTATTTATATTAAGACAATATTCTGAGATATATATAAAATAAATGACTACTCCTGCTTCTTAGAGATATCATTAATCTGGTCATAGAACCTACTCTGTGAAGTCCAGAGATTTCTTTTTTTCTCCTTAATCTTGTATATTAAATTGAGACTGCTGAAGTCTATAGGAAATCCCTTGGAGAAATGTTGGTAATCCCAGAATTAGCAGACATGGTAGCTGGAGACACAGAGAAACTTGTGTGACCTGAAAATGTTTTATTTGCATCCAGCCACTCTGATTTTCTAAAGATCTGCTATTTATAATAATAACTTTTATTATTATATTGTATCTATGCTAGTAATTTCATTCACTGCTCTTACTGAACTGCTAAAAAATTTAGAACATTATAAAAATATTGTATTGATAAGATGTGCAAATGTCTTATTCCTGATTTTGATATTTATGACCAGGGTTTTAGTTTTATATAATGTTTAAATTCTGTATCTTTGCCTACTTGTTGCACACAGTACTGGAATTATCTGATTCTTTCATTCAATAGCAGAGAAGGTTTGCATCTGGGTTGAGGGAATCTCATCCCTGCTTAATATTGAGAGTGATGGCCTCTCAATACTCTTTATAAGAGATATTCCAACTTGTCAAAGGAATTGTGACACACACTCTAGTTGTCCTTCATATTTAGCCAAATCATACTAAGCTAAATCATATTTAGCTTAATTTTACTTAGATTCTTATTTAAAATATTTTCTCAAATTCATCATACACTATTTTCACTATTTTTCCTTCCTTATTTAATTAATTGATTGATTGACAGATTTTAATTGAATTGTTGTTCAAGTACAGTTGTCTCCATTTTACCCCCACCATTACCCCCACCCCAGCCATCCCTACTCCCCATATTTGATCCTAGCCCAGTTTGGTTTTGTCCATGTGTCCTTTGTACATGTTCCCGAAAACCCTTGCTCCTTGTGCCCCATTATCCCCTCCCACCTCCCCTTTGGTCAATGTCAGTATGTTCTTAATTTCAATGTTTCTGATTATATTTTGCTTGCTTGCTTTTTTGGTTGATTAGGTTCTACTTATAGGTGAGATCATATATAAGAACTCATATGACTCCACTCTAGGAAGACAAAAAAACCCAACTAAAAAATGAGCAAAGGACTTGAACAGACACTTCTCCAAGGAGGACATACAAAGTCTCCAGAGACATATAAAAAGATGCTCAGAATCACTGGCCATCAGAGAGATGTAAATTAAAACCACAAAGATACTACTTCACACCAGTGAGAATGGCCATCATAAGCAAATCAATAAACAACAAGTGTTGGAGAGGATGTGGAGAAAAGGGAACCATAGTGCGCTGTTGGTGGGAATGCAGACTGGCGCAGTCACTGTGGAAAACAGCAGGGAATTTCCTTAGAAAACTAAAAATTGAACTGCCTTTTGACCTGGCACCTCTACTGCTGGGATCATCATATAATTTTTAAGCACTAAAATATGCATTTATAATATGATTCTGATTAATTTGTATTAATAATTTCCTTGGCATTTTAAAAACGTGTATTTTTATAACAAACCTTAGTTCATCATGGTAAATTTTTATGTTGAAACACCATTGAATTCAATTTTTTCTTACTTTACTTGATTTTTTTGTATTTACACTTATAAAAATAAGTCTCCATGTATTTTAGGTACTGTATTTATCAAGATATGATGTTACCCTAATGATGGATTGATTATTTTTGGTGGGCTATAAACATTTTTATAACACTGAATATTTCTAGTCTATGAATTTGAACTCCCTCCAAATCATATGGGCCTGGCACATTTTTTACTAATGGGTATTTTTAAAAGCCTTTCCCTCCGGAAAGCACATAATCTTTTTAACTATATTGTAATCCAATCCTGCTTTACTTTCTCCTACCTCCATGTGTGTTCCCTTCTTAATATCAAATATATAACAAAGGCTGCAAAAATGTTTGCACGAGCATTTCAGATCTTACTTTCTAGCACATCATTTGTTTCACTTAAATAAACTCTTAAAAACTTTTTTAAAAAGAATAAAATTCTGATGAGGAATATGGTTATTATGTATGTCTAACTGTTCTATGTCTTTCTGCATCAACTTTAGTCATTTCTTGAATATTAACCATTTTCTTGCAATTTCCAAGTATGACTATATTTCTTTTTTTATTCATTCAACAAGTAGTTATTGAACTGTCTTTTAAATTTTGTTTTGTTTGAATTACTGTTTATATTTACTATCATTTTGTATTAGTTTCAGTTGTACAGCTTAGTGGTTAGAATCATATACTTTAGAAAGTGTCCCCCACCAACATTTTTCCAGTAACTACCTGGCACCATATACAGTTTTACCATATTATTGACTGTATTCCCTAGACTGTATTCTATACCCCCATGACTTTTGTAAGTACTAGTTTGTACTTCTTAATACCTTTTCCTATTTTACTCAGTTCCTAACCTCCCTCCCCTCTGGCAACCTTCTTCTCTGTGTATATAAGTCTGTTTGAATTTGTTTGTTTCTTTTACTTCTTAGATTCCACACATAAATGAAATCATATGGTATTGTCTTTGTTCTGTTGTGATTAGATATTCTTTCTTTTCTCAGTCTTTGTTACTGTGCTGTTGATCATCTCACCTCCCAATTTTTTTCCAAAAGAAACTCAATATTAGTATTATCATTGCTGACTGAGAATCTGTGAAAGCCACAATGTAGAACTCAGTTCTCAAGTCCTTGAGAAAAGCTTACAGCATAGGATCCACTTGTTTGTTGTGCTAAGGGAAACTGGATACAAACTCAAAATAATTTTGACTTAGTAATGAAGTCCGCTGTGAAGATTTCATTTCCCTTGATTTCCCAAGGGCACCACCTAGATCTACAAGTGAGAAAACAGTATATCTTTGCCTACTTGTTGCACACAGTACTGGAATTATCTGATTCTTTCATTCAATAGCAGAGAAGGTTTGCATCTGGGTTGAGGGAATCTCATCCCTGCTTAATATTTAGAGTGATGGCCTCTCAATACTCTTTATAAGAGATATTCCAACTTGTCAAAGGAATTGTGACACACACTCTAGTTGTCCTTCATATCTTTCTTTTCCATTTGCTAGTCAATGTACCCCCCATTAAATAAACATTTATATACTAACTTTTGTGTGTATTAAACAATCTCACAAGTTTCTTTCTTATTTTTTTTAAGATTTTATTTATTTATTTTTAGAAAGAGGAGAAGGGAGGGAGAAAGAGCAATGTATGGTTGCCTCTCACATGGCCCTCACTGAGGACCTGACCTGCAATCCAGGCATGTGCCCCGACTGGGAATCGAACCGGGACCTTCTGGTTCCCAGCACACGCTCAATCCACTGAACTACACCAGCCGGGCTCACAAGTTTGTTTTTTTTTTTTAAAGTCCATACAAATGCAGAAGCTTCAAAAAGAACATCAAAGTTCAAGTAAGAAAAAATAAAATAATAAAGATCAGAGCAAAAATAAATGAGAGTCTAAAAGAACAACACAAAAGATTAATGAAACCAACAACTGATTCTTTGAAAAGGTAAACAAGGTTGATCGATCTTTAACCAGATTCATCAAGAAAAAAATAAGAGAGGACTCAAATAAATAAAATCTGAAATGAAAGAGCAGAACAACTGACTGCACAAAAGTACAAGAGTTTGTTAGAAAATAGCATGAACAACTATATGACAACAAATTGGATAATCTGGATGAAATGGATCAATTCCTAGAAACAGAGAATCTTTAAACAAGAGAAATCTAATGAACATAATAAACTAATTAGCAAAACAGAACCAGAAGCATAGAATCATGGAATATATTGACAGCGGTAAGAGGGGAGTAGGGAGAGGGGATGGTTTGAATGAAGATGAAGGGATTAGTCAAGGAACATATACGTAGGACCCATGGGTGTAGACTAGGTGGGAATTAGCTATGGAAGTGGGAAGCGGGGCAAAAGGGGAAATTAATTGAAACAACTGTAAAACATAAAAATAAGCAGAAAATATGAGTAGAGCAAATAAAACTAATAAACTTAAAGCACTAATCAAAAAACTCCCACAAACAAAAGTCCTGAACCAAATTGCTTTGTAGATAAATTTTACCAAACATTCAGACAAGATCCAGCATTTTCGGGGTGATATGGCTGTAGACAAATTTTAATGAACATTCAAAGAAGAAATAATACCTTCCCTTCTCAAACTATTTCAAAAAGATTCAAGAAAAGGGAAGACTCTTAACCCCACTTTACCATATTTTTTGGACCATAAGATGCACCTAGGTTTTAGAGGAGGAAAATAGGAAAAAAATTTTGAAGCAAAAAATGTGGCAAAATATTTAATAACATAAATAACATTCAGACTATAATTCAGCTATATTTGGACTATAAGATGCACCCCTATTTTCCTCCCAAATTTGGGTGGAAAGTGCATCTTATAGTGCAAAAAATACGGTATGTGGCCACATTGCCCTAATTCCCAAACCAGATAAGGATGTTAGGCCAATATCTCTGATGAGCGCTGTTGTTAATCCTTAACAAAATATTACAAAGAACACATCCAGCAACACATTAAAAAGATCAAACACCATGGTGAAGTGGAATTCATTCCAGGGGTGCAAGGTTAGTACAATATACACAAATCAATAAACATGATAAACCACATAAATAAAATGAAATGAAAACCGCATGATCATGTCAATAGATGCAGAAAAAGGATTTGATGAAATCCAATACCCATTTATGATAAAAACTCTCAGCAAGGAGGAAAAAGGGGGAACACATCTTAAAATAATAACAGCCATATATGACAAGCCCACAGCCAACACATTCAAAGAGCAAAAACAGATGCATTTTCCTTAAGGTTAGGAACAGGCCCTGGCCAGTGTGGTTCAGCTGGTTTGAACATAGTCCTGTAAACTGGAAGGATGTGGGTTAAATTCCCTATCAGGGCACATGCCTGGGTTGTGGGTTCAGTCCCCATCCATGGTACTTGTGAGTGAGAGACAAACAATCACTGTTTCTCCCTCATATTGATGTCTCTTTTCATCTCTCTCTCACTTCTTTTCCTTTTTTTTTTTTAAGATTTTTTATTTTTTTTTATTTATTTTTAGAGAGAGGAGGGGAGGGAGACAGAGAGGGAGAGAAACAGCAATGTACGGTTGCCTCTCACATGGCCCTCTTGGGGACCTGGCCCGCAACCCAGGCATGTGCCCTGACGGGGAATCGAACCGGGACTCTCTGGTTCCCAGCCCGCGCTCAATCCACTGAGCTACACCAGCCAGGGCTCACTTCTTTTCCTTCTCTCTAAAATTGATAGGCATGTCCTTGGATTTGGATAAGAAAGTTTAAAGGTCAGGAACAGGACAAGAATGTTTGCTTTAACCACTCTTACTAACATATTAGTGGAAGTCCTATCCAACAGACAAGAAGAAGAAATAGAAGACATCCAAACTGAAAAGAAAGAAGTAAAACTATAATTATTTTCAGATTACATGATATTTTTTTTACCAGCAGATTTTATTTTATTTCATTTTATTTTATCATTGTTCAAGTACCGTTGTCTCCATTTTCCTCCCACTACTACCCCCAACCCCAGCCACCCCCACCTCCCACACTTGATCTTACACCCTTTGGCTTTGTCCATCTGTCCTTTATACATATTCCTTGACAACCCTTCCCTTAATCCCCCCAAAATCCTCTCCCACCTCCCCTCCAGTTACTGTCAGTTTGTTCTTAATTTCAGTGTCTCTGGTTATATTTTGCTTGCTTGTTTGTTTTGTTGATTAGGTTTCACTTAAGCTTCTGCATAGCTAAAAACATCAGTAAAATGAAAAGGGAACCAACTGTATGGGAAAATATATTTGCCAATGATACCTTGGGAAGGGTTTGATCTCCAGACTATATAAAGAACTCACACAACTCCACTCCAGGAAGACAAAAAACCCAATTAAAAAATGGACAAAGGACCTGAACAGACTCTTCTCTAAGGAGAACATACAGAGGGCCCAGAGTCACATGAAAGGATGCTCACAATCATTAGCCATCAAGCAGATAACATGGTATTGTATATAGATAACCCTAAAGATTTCACCAAAACAGTATTAGAACTGATAAATTAATTCATTAAAGTAGCAGGATATAACATAAATATTAAGAAATATGCCAATAATGAACTATCAGAAAGGGAAACTAAGAAAAAATTTCCATAAACAATTGCATAAAAAAAAATACATTGAAATACATTTAACAAAGGATGTAAAACACCTGTACTTGGAAAATTATAACACTAAAGAAAGAAATCAAAGAAGATACAAATAAGTGGAAGAATATACTGTGTTTATGGATAAGAAGAATAAACAGGCCCTGGCTGATGTAGCTCAGTGGATTAAGTGCAGGCTGGGAACCAGAGGGTCCCAGTTCGATTCCCCATCAGGGCACATGCCTGGGTTGCGGGCTGGGTCCCCAGTGAGGGCCATGTGAGAGGCAACCATACATTGCTGTTTCTCTCTCTCTCTCTGTCTCTCTCCCTTCCCCTCTCTCTAAAATAAATAAATAAATAAATCTTTTAAAAAAAGAAGAATAAACAGTTAAAATGTCTATATTATCCAAAGCAATCTATAGATTTAATGCAAGTCCTATCAAGATACCAATGGTGTATTTCACAGAACTAGAACAAATAATTCAAAAATGTATATGGAACCAAAAAACTCCCTGAATAAACAAAGCAATCTTGAGAAAGAAGAGCAAAGATGGAGGAATACTACCTGATATGATATCAAAGTATTTTACAAGGCCATTGTAATCAAAACAGCCTGGTACTGGCATAATATGAGACATACTATCAGTGGAACAGAACAGAGAGCTCAGAAATAAACCTGCACATTTTTTATCAATTAATATTTGACAAAGACAAGAAACTACAACAATATAAAGATAGTCAATTTAAAATGATGATGGGAAAATAGGACAGATATGTCCAAAAAAAGGAAAACTAGACCAACAATTTATACCATACATAAGAATAAATTCACATATAAGTTGAATCTAATCAATGAAACAAACAAGCAAGCAAAATATACCCAGAGACATTGAAATAAAGAAAAAACAGGCAGTAACCACAGGGGATGTGGGAGGGGGTAATGGGGAAAGAAAGGGAAGGGTCACTCAGGAACATTTATAAAGGGCACGTGGACAAAGGCAAAGAGGGTTAGGACTGAGGGTGGGTGCAGCAGGGGGGAATAGTGGGGGGTGGTGGAAACAACTGTACTTGAACAACAATAAAAAATAAAGAAAAATAAAAAAGAATAAACTCAAAACGGATTAAAGACATGTTAGACTTGAAACCATAAAATCCCTAGAAGAAAACATAGGCAGTAAACTCTCGGACATTTCTCATAGCAATATTTTTTTCTGACATACCTCCTCAGACAAGGAAAATACAAGAATATTAATGAATAAATGGGACTACATCAAACTAGTAGATTTTTCACCATAAAGGAAACCATCAACAAAATGAAAAAACACCTACTGAATGGGGGAACATGTCTGCTAACAATGTATCTGATAATAGTTAAATATACAAAATTTATGAAGAACACATAAAATTCAGCACCCAGAAAAAAACAAATAATACAATTAAGAATGGGCAAATAAACTAAATAGACATTTTTTCAAAGAGGTCATACAGATAACCAATAGACATATGAAAAGATGTTCAACTTCACTAATCATCAGAAAAATATAAATTAAAAGCATAATGAAATATTACCTCACACATGTCAAAATAGCTATCATCAATAAATAAACAAACAACAAGAGCTGGAGAGGCTGAGAAGTAAAGGGAACTTTTGTGCACTGTTGGTGGGAATTCAGAATGGTGTAGCCACTGTGGAAAACAGTATAGGGTTTCCCCCAAATATTAAAAAGGGACCTGCCTTATGACCCAGTGAATCCACTTCTGGAAATATATCTGAAGAATCCCAAAATACTGATTAGAGTATATACACCTCTATGTTCAATGTAGTATTATTTTCAACAGCCAGGATTTGGAAGCAGCCCAAGTGCCCATCAGTAAATGAGTGGATAAAAAACTGCAGTACATTTATACAATGGAATACTACTTCACTCTAAAAAAGAAGAAAATCTTACCTTTTGTCACAGCACAGATGGACATGCAGAGTACTATGCTAAGTTAGATTACCCAAAGAAACAGAAATACCATATACTTTCACTTATACTTGGAATCTAATGAACAAAATAAACAAAATTTAAACAGACTCAGAGATACAGAAAGCAGACTGACAGCTGTCAGATGGCAGGGAAGTTGGGGGCTAGGTGAAAAAGGTGAGGGATTTAAGAAAAATTAAGGAAAACTCATGAAATTTTGTGGTTCATATATACAGAGTGGGAGAAAAGTAGGTGTTCAGTTGTTTGTGTGGAAAATAAAAATAATAACTAAAAATCAGACAAATACACAAATGCACAAGCTAGTTAATGGGCTGAAATCATTTAAAAGAAAAATAACAAGACAAACATGTAGTTTCTATATTTATAAAATAAAAGAAATCAAAAATACCTTTGTAGAACATAAAAGCTTCATTTTCTTTTTTTTTTTATTTTTTTATTTTTTTTAATTGTTGTTCAAGTACAGGTGTCTCTATTTTCCTGCAACCACTTTTGTCTGCATCTCCCACCCTCATTCCTACTTGTGGATCAAAAAACTATGGTACATTTACAAGATGGAATAGTACGCAGCAGAAAGAAAGGAGCTCCTACCCTTTGCGACAGCATGTATAGAACTGAAGAGCATTATGCTAAGTTATTTTCTTAATAGTAAAAATGTAATTCTGTGATGAAAGAAAAGATTTGGGAAAATAGAGATAATATTCTACAAAAATAATAAAAATGCAACACAATAAAAAAACTAATAAGATTGCACAAGACAAAGAGGAATTACTCTAAAAGTTCAAATAGAACAGTAAGAAACAGATAGTATAGAAAAGCAGAGAGAAAGAAAGAAATGGAGACCAAGAATTAAGACAGAATCATGTGAGTGAGAAATATGATCTCATTATTTACAATATGTTTATCTGTTTGCTCAATCTTAGAATACACAAAAAGTTTTAGAATTACCAACCTGAATCCTACAAAGGAACTATATTAACAAGAATTTAATATTTATTTTAAAAATTTCTTCCTGTTTAACTTGAGGCAATATAGTCCAAATACAGTGCTCATGATTTACTTGTGATAATTCTTTTTCCTTCAGGGTGGTTGTATCTTTTATGTGAATTCAGTTTTGTCCATCTGTTCCTATTGAATTAGATTTCATGATACCTTTTCCACATTGTTATTTCGCTTATTGTAATATTGTCAAGGTCCATCTATGTTGTCACAATGGCAGTATTTCATTTTTAATTATGACTGAGGAGTATGCCATTGCATACATGTACCACATCTTCTTTATCTAATCCTCAATTTCTGGACACTTGAGGTCTCCATGTCTTGGCCACTGTAACTAATGCTGCAATGAACATAAGGCACAAATCTTTGCAAATACCTGTTTTTGAGTTTTGGGGGTAGATGCCCAGAAGAGGATTTACTGGGTTATACAGTAACTCTATTCTTAATTTTTTGAGGAACCGCCAGATGGTTTTCCATAGTGGCTGTACCACATAAATGGCCAGCATATATATGAAAAGGTGTTCAAGTTCACTAGCTATTATGGAAATGCAAATCAAAATTACAATGAGATACCACCTCACACCTGTTAGAATCACTATTATCAACAAGATATGTAGTAACAAGTGTTGGAAATGTGGTGAAAAGGGAACCCTAATTCATTGTTGGCGGAAATGTAGATTGGTATAGTCATATTTTTTAACACAACATTATGGAGCAAATTATATTATTTTGAATTTTTTTTTACTTAAAATATGCTGAAAGTCATGCTATATTTGTTTGAAAGAGATGTTTCCATCATAAATAAATAAACAAACAGCAAGTGTTGGAGGGGATGTGGAGAAAGGGAACCCTAGTGCACTGTTGGTGGGAATGCAGACTGGTGCAGCCACTGTGGAAAACAGTATGGAATCTCCTCAGAAAACTAAAAATGGAGATGTTCCTCATTATTTTTACAGCTGCACAGGACACCATTCTGTCTATATACATTGCTGATTTAGCAAATCTCTTCTGTTTGGACATTTAGCTAATTTCCGTAGATTTTCTATTACAAATAATGAGGATGTAACTTCCCATTATACTTTTGGAAGAGAGATTAATGGATGAAAATGTAATATGTACATTTAATGGATATAACCAAATTCCTTTACTTAGAGTTGTGCAAATTGGTATCACTCAGTAATTTATACCAGTGTTTTGTTTTGTTTTTTCACTACGACCTCACCACAGAGTGGTTTGTAATATCTCTACCTGTCTATCATCTGCCTATCATTTTTCTATCTATCTATCATTTATCCGCTTATCATCTCTCTGCCTATCCATCCATCCATACATGTAATTTCTCTAAATTTTACTACTCTTATAAGTAAAAAATGATAACAGTATAGTTGTATTTTATATTTTCCATATTATAACTAGGGTTTAACAATTATTCTTATAATTTAAGGGCCTTTTTGTCATTTTTATATTTTTTCTTAAGTCTTTCCTATTTTTTATTGAGTAATATTTTTCTGGTGTTTTAAAATTTAATCTATTTAAAAACAGTTTTTGGTTTACAGCAAAATTGAGAGGAAGAGTTTCTTTGCTCCACTATATTATCTCTACTCCTCGCCTATTTCTGGGCTCTGGAGTCTGTTCCATCAACCTGTTAGTCTTTTCTCTCACCAATACAAATACTGTCATAATTGTTGTAGCTTTGCAGTAAGTCTTGAGTTTTCCTAGTGATAGTTCTCAATCTTTTTTCTTCTTTAATTTTGTTTTGGTTATTTTGTGTCTTTTGACTCTCTGTATAAACTTCATTTCTGCGTGTTGATACGCACAATATCTCATGCTGGGATTTTGATTGGGATTTCATAGTACCTGTGAACCAATTTGGGGAGAACTGACATCTTGATACTATTGAGCATTTCTATTCATGAACATGAAATATATGTCTACTTATTTAATTTTTCTTTAACTTCCTTCACCAGAGTTTTTGGTTTTCCTCATATAGCCTTTGCACATAATTTATTATATTTATCCCTAAGTATATAATTTGTGTGTGCTAATGACATGGTGTTGTGTTTTTAAATTCAAATTTTACCTTTTAATTGATAGTATATAAAGAAGTGATTGACTTTTTTATGTTAAACTTATATAACTTTACTATAATCATTTATTAGTTAAAAGTGTTCTTTCTGGTCAATTTTTCAGATGTTCCATGTAGACAGTCATGTCATCTGTAAACAAAGACAGTTTTATGTCTTCCTTCCCAATCAGTATAATTTTACTTTCTTTTCTTGTTTTAATACATTAGCTAGAAGTTTCAATATGATGTTGAAAAAAGAGTGGTGAGAGGAGGAGATATTCTTGTCTTATATTTTAGTGGGAAAGCTTCAGTTTTTTTCACTGTTAAGTGATGTTAGCTGTAGGGTTTTGTAGATATTTCATATCAAGTTGAGGAAGTGCCCTCTCTTTTCCTTATTTACTATGAGCATTGATCATAAATGATTGGTGGATTTTGTCAAATGCTTTTTCTGCATTATTGATATGATCATGTAATTTTATTTTAAGTCTGTTGATATTATAGATTACATTAATTTATTCTCAAATATTGAACCTGACTTACCTACCTAAGATAAATCCCATTTGGTTGTTTTGTATAGTTCTTTGAATACATGGTTGGATTTGATTTGCTAATATTCTGTTGCGATATTTTGCATTTTTTTATGAGAGATGTGGGTCTATAATTTTCTTTTCTTATTATGTCTTTGCCTCATTTTGGTATTATGTTAATGTTGGCCTCAAATAACAAACTAACAGTAATTCCTCTGTTTATTTCTTCTGAAAAAGATTATAGAGAATTGTACAATTCCTTCCTAAATGTTTTGCGGAATTTACTAGTGAACCCATATGGATCCATTGCTTACTAATTTTGATTTTTGAGTTTGCTAACACCTGCTAACAATTTGACTATCAATTTTTAAAAATCTTAATGAAAGTATCACTTGTATTTCTGCATTTAGTAAAATACTGGTTTAGGGTTAAGATTATATAAATTGTGCATGCTATGTTAAAAATTAACAAAATGAACTAACAAGCAAAATAGAAACTGACTCATAGAGAGAGAGCATGATAACAGCTGGGAGGGAAGGTAGGCGTGGAGGGATTGAACAAAAAGGAAAAAGGACTCATGGGCATGGACAACAGTGGGGTGATTGTGGCGGGAGGAAGGAGACTATAGGAGGACTAAATGGTAATGGAAAAAAATACAATAAAAAATAAAAAATATCTTATTCAGCAGTAAAAAAAGTCTGGGTTCTTTGTATTTAAACAAACAAACAAACAAACAAATAAACACATACATCAATTACTATTTCCTTGAGGTTTTTGTTGTTTTTTTTTCTGGAATGGGTTACAAATTATGTGGAGGCATTTCCATCTCCTGTGGAGAAAATATAATTATTTTCTCCTTAGATCTATTAATAAGATGTAGAAAAAAAAAGAGTTTTAACATAGCAGACTGGATTACAATTCTCTGGAAGCCCTGTTTATATGTTTGGCCACTGGCTATTATGCAGACCTTGGGTTTTGGGGAGGATTACTATCACTCCCATGGAAACCACTGGCTCAAGGTGCCTAAACTGTACAAACCATATGGATCACAGGAACTCCCTTCTTTTCTCCGAGGAATATGAGACTTTGAAACAAGCTAGGCACAGGGTGCCTGTGTGACCAGCCACTCATAGAAACCTTGGACACTAAGTCTTAATGAGCTTCCCTGGAAGATAACATTTCACATGTGTTGTCAAGACTTGTTGCTAAGCAAGATAAGTTCAGCCTCTGTGAGTCCTCTGGGAGAGAAATCTTGGAAACATGCACCTGATTTCACCCAGACTTTGCTTCATACATCATTTCCCTTTGCTGATTTTGTTTTCTATCCTCTCACTGTGATAAATCGTAACTAGGAATAACTATAAGCTGAGTTCTGAAAGTCTTCCTAGCAAATCAGCCAACCAAGGGTTGATCTTGGTGATCTCCAACACATGCTGTGTTTTACAGCAATGAATTTCCTAATATTATATTAACATTATATTTCTAGAATAAATCCTACTTGATTATGGTGTATCTGTTTCTTAATGTATTATTTTTGCTAATGTTTTAATACATGAATCAATATTGATATTATATTTGTCTTTTATTTTTAACTGTTTTTGTCAAGTTTAAGTGTAAATTTAGAAGTTTTCCTTTATTTTCTATGAGCTGGAAAAGTTTGAAAAGCATGGGGAGTATCTGGCCTTTGAAATTTTAAATGGAAGTTTCCTTTTAAATTATCTGGGCTTGATGACTTATTGTGATGAAGTTTCTTAATAAATTACTATATTTTATATGGAGATTAGCCTACTTAGGCCTTTGATCTATGCTGTTTAATTTTGACAAGTCATATTTCCCTAGGGAATTATCATTTTTTCTTTCAAATATATTACAGAGAGATCTTAGGACTTTAAAATAATGTATTCCATTTCAATGATTATTTCCCCTCTGTCCCTTCTTATTTTTAGTATTGTTGTTCAGTTACAGTTGTCCCACTTTTTTTCCCATTTTCATCTTTTTCCCCATTTCCATCTTTTTTCCCATTTTTCCCTTTTTCCTTAAGTTATCTAGTAATTGGTTTCTTTGAATAGATTTTTACTAAAACAAATCATTTATATTAATTATATATCAATTGTTTCCCAATCTTTATATTGTTGAATTTTGCTTTTATCTTTATTTTTCCTGTCTTTTTCATTATTTCTTTCATTTGTTTTGCCTTTTTTCTTTTCTCATGGTTGATTCTTTTTTAAGTTTGGAATTTTATTCACATATTTTTTATTAAATTTATTGGGGTGACATTGGTTCATAAGATCATATAAATTTCAAGTGTACATTTCTATGATACATGATCTGTATATGGCCTTGTGTACCCAACACCCAGAGTCAAATAATTTTTGTCACTATATATTTAGCCCCATTTGCTCTTTACTACTTTCCCACCCCCTTCCCTCTGGTAACCACCATAACGTGTGTGTCTGTGAGTTTCAGTTTTATATCCCACATATACGTAAAATCATATGGTGATTAAACTTTTTCTGACTGTGTTATTTTGCTTAGCATGATATTTTCAAGGTCCATCCATGTTGTTGCAAATAGCAGTATTTCATCTTTTCTCCTTATGGCTGAGTAGTATTCCATTGTATATAAGTACCACATCTTTTTTATCCAATGCTTGATCGCAGGGCACTTTGGTTGGCTCCATGTCTTGGCTGCTGTAAATACTGCTGCGATGAACATAGAGGTGCATAGATCTTTGTGAATAAATGTTTTCAAAAATTTTGGGTAGATACCCAGAAGTGGATTTGCTGCATCATATGGTAACTCTTTTCTTAATTTTTTTGAGAAACCTTCATACTGTTTTCCATAGTGACTGCACCAGTTTACATTCCCACCAACAGTAAATGAGGGTTTCTTCTTCTCCACAACCTCTACAGCACTTATTACTTGTCTAGTTGACAATAACCATTCTAATAAGGTGTGAAGTGGTTTCTCATTGCAGTTTTCACTTGAATTCCCCTAATAACTGGTGAAGTTGAGCATCTTTTCTTATATTTGTTAAGCTTATTTGATAAAGTAGTTTTAAGGCTAATCAAATTTTCTATGGCTAGTGCCTTAAGTTTTCCATACATTCTAGAATAGAATATTTCCATTATCACTATATCTTACAAAAGTCATTAATTTTTTATTGTAGTTTACACTTCATCCAAGATTTTAATAAAAAACAGAGAATTTAAAGAAATAATGGAAGTATATTTAACATACAAGCATCATACCTTATAAATATCAAATAGCACACTTGTTTCAAATTTCCAGATTGACCACAGTAGCTACAGCAGTATAACACTTGTACAGTATAAGAGTAATTCAGGCCCTGGCTGTTGTGGCTCAGTGGGTTGAATGTTGGCCTGTGAACCAAAGGGGCGCTGGTTCAATTCCCAGTCAGGGCACATGCCTGGGCTTTAGGCTGGGTCCCCAGTTGGAGTCCCGTGAGAGGCAAACACACATTGATGTCTCTCTCTCTCTCTTTCTCTCTCCCTTCTCCTCTCTTAAAAGTAAATAAATAAAATCTTTAAAAAAAGAGTAATTCAGTATAACAGCTCTATATAGTCTTCACTTTTCACTAGAGAACTTCCTAAAACAGTATGAAACAGGTTGAACCTAATGAGAAAATCATATGTTGGAAACAGTTTCTTGACTTCCTATTTCTAGCTGATAGAGGCCAAAAGAGCTTCAATAGTTCACAGGCTATGCTGAGACAGATTAGAAAAGAAACATAAAAAAATCATATTTGTGTAGAGTACATTGTTCACAGATGCAACAAATTGGTCTTTCTAAAAAGGATACAGGTGTAATGGAGACAGCTAAGAGCTTGTTAACAATTCCTACAGGTCTCAAGGGGCTCAAACTGTTCAAAAACAGAACAGAATGTAGCTCAGTGTATTTTCACAGAGATTCAAAAGTTTTTGTGAAACTTTTTTGAAAATCTCCAGGGGAGAAAAAGACTTTGCTACTGTTTTCTGGTAACTTTCTCTATTCTCATAATAATCCTCAAAACCACTTTAGGTTGACCCTCATGGCCCATAAATCTGGACACATTGATGGGAGTCCTGTCATTCTGACAGCTGGACCTCACTGAAGCCAAGTTAGTGGGCAAGTGTCCAGTATTTTTAGTTATGGTAGGGAGGTTTCCTAAAGTGACACTCACTGTGAGGTTTGTTCTGCATATTGTTAGCTCTCTTTTATAGCACATGTTCTTTTATTAATTTCCCTTTTTGTTTCTTATGTATGTACAACATTAGTATTTTAATAATTTCTCCTATGTTAGTATTTTTCTATTCTCTTCATTTCCCCTACATTCTCTCCCATATCATGTACTCACTCATACAGACCGTTGCAAAACTTTTTTCTATTGGTTACACATAGTTTCCCCTGAGTAACTGGCTCTCACTTGAACTATTGTAAGAGCTTGTTTTCCTAAAGTACATTCTTCACATGGAAGCTAGTGTAATTTTTTTAGTGGTAAGAAAATATTTCTCTTCTGTTGAACTGTCTCTTAATTAATGGCTTCCAGTGTCTCTAAAATTACTTAAAATGGCCACCAGTGTCGAACATGTTCTAAGTCTCTCGTTCTCATATCTTCCTGACTTTATTTCTTTCCACTCCTTGTTTTTAAAGCATTTCACACTCCATGCATGCAGGGCTATTATTGCCGCCTGTTCCTTCAGTCAAAGTGTTTCTCACAGCGAGGGAATGGAGAAACTTCTGAGATTCCTATAGAAAGTATTTATAATCCTACTTAAAATAGTGCAAACATTTAATAAACTTTAATGGTACTTTTAAAAAAATAACAGAAAGTAAAAATTTAGGTTGAGAAAACAGATATTTTATTGAAATTAATAATCTGTTTGTTTATGATAGTGAATAGTTATTTAGTGATGGTTTCAATTTCAATATCTGAACTTATATTTTACAGTCATTACCTTTGAGTTCAAAGCTGCTAAATTATATTAATCTAGAAGGATAAAGCACAGTTAGTTAAATAAATTTTGTCAATGTTTTATTTGAACAAACTGTGTGCTACAAGTTACTTTTTGATATATTATATGGAAGTCCATATTTCCAGGCCTTTTTTGGAAATATATGAAAGCATTTCCAATAACTTATAATACCTAAAGAATAGGGAAGTCATGATATTTAGAAAATATTTTAATTGAGGACCTTGTTTAGAATTATCTAATTGAATTATTATAATAAACAAAGCATTGTAGTAGTTTAAATTCATTTACAAAGCAACTGTTTCAGAAAGACAAAGAGGTTCTTCCATGTCATACAACAAATGTATTTCAGATCTGAGACTCAAATTCTTATTTCTCTCTAGCTGTATGTTTTGCTCCTCTTATTGTGTGACATCCGGTCCTCATAATCAATAGTAACTACTTTTCCTATAAGACCACAACTATTTACTCACAGGTATTAAAATCTTGTTGTACCAGGAGAAATGTTTAATATTTTTAACACATTAAATTAAGTTTAAAATAGTAAAGCATTTAAACATATATATTATTATTATATAACATGTCAATATTTTAAGTATAGCATATTTTATTTTTAAAGAAAGATTTTAGTAGTTGGGATAGTTCAAGAAAAATATCTTTCTTTTATAGAAGTATAATGTACATACAGTAAACTTTATTATTTTTCATGTATAGTTCTGTGAGTTTGGGAAAATGTACTCAAAGGTGTATCTATCACTGTAGTCAAGGTACAGATCTCTTCAATCACTACAAAATACTGCACTCTGCTTCTTTGTGTCTCAATTCCACTCTAACTCAATAATCACTGATCTGTGTTTATATGTTTGTGTTCCTACCATTTTTCTTCTTCAAGGATGTCATATAATTGAAATCATGTTAAATGGAGTCTTTTCAATCCAGTTTTTTCACTTTGCAAAATGTGCCCTTGCTGTTGCATCATGTATCAGTATTTTGCTCCTTTTCATTGCTGAATAAATATTTCATTGCATACATGTATCGCCGTTCATTTATTCAATTGCCTCTTGAATGTTCTTTCTGGATTTTGATGAAAATGAATCAAGCTACTGTACACAAACTCTGTGGGAAGATATGTGTTTGAATATAAGTTTTATTTCTCTTGAGGAAGAGCTAAAAATGAGATTGCTGGGTTTTATAGTAAGTATCTGCTTAACTTTGTAAGTGGAGGGATTGAGCAGAAAGGAAAAAGGACTTATAGACATGGACAACAGTGTGGTGATTGCTGGGGCAGGGGCGTATGAAGGGACTAACGATAATGGAAAAAATACAATAAAGATAAAAAAGGATCAGCTACACTATTTCTAGAGTGGTTGCACTCTAAAGGTTAATTTAATATTATATTGTGACTGTATGTGTTAAATAACAGAATTTCCTAATATTAATACTGTACTTTAATCTTCTGTGATAAGGTCTGATCATCCATTTATCTTAAATATTTTCTATGTTAGTCAAGTGGATTTCACAGCATTCTGGCTCATGTCTTAATAATGGAGATTTAGAGTTAATTATGAATAACTAGTTGTAAGTTCAAATATTTTTAGATGAATGTGTTCTTCTCATCTTTCCTCATTTAAATAATTAATATGTACTTCAAATATTTAAATTAATTCTCATATTAAAGTATTATAAATGGAGCCTAAATATTTTAAATAACTAGAGAAACTATATTAAAGTTAAAATTTAGAAAACTTTCTTTTAAGAATAATTTGTAATTTGATTATTTTATTTTTTATTTTTTTAAGGATTTTATTTATTTATTTTTAGAGAGAAGGGAAAGGAGAGGGAGAGAGAGAAAGGTCAATGTGTGGATGCCTCTCATGTGGCCCCACTGGGACCTGGCCTGCAACTGAGGCATGTACCCTATCTGAGAATTGAACCAGCAACCCTTTGGTTCATAGTCCACACTCAATCCACTGAGCTACTCCAGCCAAGGCTAATTTGTAATTTGAAATAAAGTAATAGTGAAGAGTGCACTTTGCAAAGCAAATTTAGCAACATTAATTTGACAGCCAGCCTTTCAAAACTACTCTTTCTCAGATAATCATCCTAAGGACTTCTTAACATTTATGACAATTAGTTTTTTTCTTGAAAACTCCAAAATATAGAACACTGATTATGTGTATTTGAAAATACTCTAATATGTTCATATATAATAACCACTCCCCAAAAGTGATTTAAGTTTGATACATGCTGGTATCACTGAAGAACAATCTCATGATGATCCCCAATCATCCTCTATCATCTTCAAATGACTTGAGCAACACAGCCTTGTTATTAAACATATTAAAATAATATGTTCAAATAATTACTTCAGTGTCTCAAACAGGCATTCACATGAACCACAGGTTACCTCTAGGTCACACAATTACTTTTTATTTCCTTCTGTGTATTTTTCCATATTTTGCAAGGCATTATACGATGGATAACTTTTGTCCCTAGAAGTGATACATAATTCAGACTCTCCTCACCCACATACTCTCCCACAGAAAGGCAAGACCCGCAAAGCAGAAAAAAGTGAATCCTGGCCAAGAAGGCCTACCAAGTACTCTCCTTTGATTGTCAGTCACAACATGGAAAAAAAAAAAAAACAATAACAAGCAGATTTCTTTGCTCTGGGAAATAGTAACCCCAATGAATACACCTGCTTGTAGGGACAGAGGAATTGTCAAGTTCTGGCCAAGATGGAGGTATAGGTAGAAACACTTTGCTTCTTCACACAACCAAAAGAAGGATGACAACCAATTTATAAACAGAAAACAATCAGAACTGCCAGAAAATCAAACTGCATGGAGGTACAACAACCAAGGAGTTAAAGAAGAAATGTTCATCCAGACTAGTGCACTGAGACAAAGAAATATGGTCCAAATGAAAGAACAGATAAAAACTTCAGAAAAAGAACTAGCCATTGAGGAGATGGACAACCTATCAAATGCAGAGTTCAAAACACTGACAATCAGGAATGACTAAGTAAGGTCACAAAATGAGGGTGAAATGAAGGTTATACAAAATGAAATAAAGGAAAGTATACAGAGAACTAACAGTGAAGGGAAGGAAACTGGGACTCAAGTCAATGATTTGGAACAAAAAGAAGAAATAAACATCCAGCTGGAACAGAAGGAAGAAACGAGAATTCAAAAAAATGAGGAGAGACTGAGGAACCTCTGAGACAACTTTAAGTGTTCCAACATCCAAGTCATAGGAGTGCTAGAAGGAGAAGAGGAAGAGCAAGAAATTGACAACTTAGTTGAACAAATAAGGAAGGAAAACTTCCCCAATCTGGTGAAGGAACTAGATATGCAAGTCAAGGATGCTCAGAGTCCCAAACAAGTTGAATCCAAGAAGAAACACACAAAGACACATCAAATTATGTTACTCAAGATTAAAGATAAAGAGAGCATCTTAAAAGCACCAAGAGGAAATAATTGAGTTACCTACAGAAGAGTTCCCATTAGATTATCAGCTGATTTCTCAAAGGAAACCTTACAGGCAAGAAGGAGCTCGAAAGAAGTTTTCAAAGTCATGAAAGGCAAGGACCTAAATCCAAGATTACTCTATCCAGCAAAGCCATCATTTAGAATGGAAGGGCAGATAAAGTGCTTCCCAGACAAGGTAAAGTTAAAGGAGTTCATCACCAAAAAAACAGTATTATATAAAATGTTAAAGGGAGTTATTTAAGAAAAAGAAGAGCAAAAGCTATAAACAGTAAAATGACAACAAACTCACAACTATCAACAACCAAACTTAAAAAACAAGAACAAAAACTAAACGAACAACTAGAATAGGAACAGAATTACAAAAATGAAGGTTACATAGAGGGTTATCAGTGTGGAGGAGGAGGGGGAAGAATGGGAGAAAAGGTACAGGGAATAAGAAGCGTAATTGGTGAGCACAAAAGAGACAGAGGGAGGTTAACAATCGCATAGGAAATGGAGAAGCCAAAGAACTTGTATGTGCAACCCATGGACACGAACTAAGGAGGGGCTGCTTGTGAGAGGAGTGGTGCAGGGCAAGGGGGAGGAAGGGGAGAACAAGACAGGACAACAGTAATAACATAATAAAATATACTTAGAAAAGAAAAAAAAGGAATTGTCTCAGGAAATAATCAGAGCTGTGGACCAAGATTTTTCTACAAGATATACATTTAAGTGTTGCAATACAAAACAAGAAAGAAGGAAAGAAAAAAGAAAGAAAGAATATTCATAAGGTACACTAGCATGTTTTAGAAGGGCATATAATGATAGAAGAAATGCATGTGATAAAATAAGTGAAAAAAGTGGATACAAAATTGTGTACTGCTACCAATTTTGTTAAAATGTGTGTGCACAATCACACACACAAGTTTGGAAGAACTATGTCAAAATAATACTGGAAGAAATATGCCAAAATAATAATATTGATTATTCCTTTAAAAAAGGAAATAATACATGATTCCTGTTGATAAAGAAATGGGATCAACGATATTCTTAAGTAAAAATAATTTCTTAACCATTTTAAAAGTCAATTTTATTGCAATGAATCTTCCCCCAACCCTTTCAATTGATATTATCTCTTTCTATTTTTTTCTTTTTTTTTTTTTAGATTTATTTATTTATAGAGAGAGGGGGAGGGAGGGAGAAAGAGAGGGAGGGAAACATCAATGTATGGTTGCCTCTCACATGGCCCTCACTGGGGACCTGGCCTGCAATCCAGGCATGTGCCCTGACGGGGAATGGAACTGGCGACCCTTTGGTTTGCAGCCCGCGCTCAATCCACTGAGCTACACCATCCAGGGCTTATCTCTTTCTTTTTGAAACTGCTACAATTCATCATTACAGTACTATTAACTCAGACTCACAGATACATTCTTTCATAATCTTAAAAGGCATAAATGACTCCTTCCTATATTCTTACTATAAACAACTAGTCACTTGTTGATTTTTATTCATAAATATTTCAAACCTTCAGTTTCAAACCCCATTGTCCATATGTACATGTCTATCATTCTTTGTCTGAGTGTAGTAGCCTTCTAACTAATTCTTCTTTCTCTGCTTATTTTTCAGTATAAAAATGCCTCTATCTAAAATATAATTTTTCAAGATTTGATGGGGTAGCTCAGTTGGCTAGAGCGGCCTCCTGAAATTCCAGCATTGCAAGTTTCATTCCTGGTCAGGGCACATACAAGAAGCAGGCAATGACTGCATAAATATGTCGAACAACAAATTCTCTCTCTCCTTCCTTTTCTATTTCTTTCTAAAGTCAATAAAAAATAAAATAAAATATGATTTTGAATATCTCACTGGCAAATTCAAAAAAACCTACACACCCCAATGTTCATAGCAGCACAATTTACAATAGCCAAGTACTGGAAGGAACCTAAGTGCCCATCGGTAAATGTGTGGATCAAAAAACTATGGTACATTTACACAATGGAATTCTATGCAGCAGAAAGAAAGGAGCTCCTACCCTTTGCGACAGCTTGGATAGATCTGGAGAGCATTATGCTAAGTGTAATAAGCCAGGCAGTGAAAGACAAGTATCATACGATCTCACATATAAGTGGAACCTAATCAACAAAACAAATAAGCAAGCAGAATATAGCCAGAGACATTGAAATTAAGAATAAACTAACAGTAATCAGAGGGCGGGTAGGAGGGGATAATGGGGGAAAAAAGGAAGGAGTTGTCAAAGAACATGTATAAAAGACACATGGACAAAGCCAAAAGTGGGGTAGGATCAAGGGTGGAACGTGGAGATGGCTGGTGTGGGGGGAGTGGTTGGGTGAAAACGGAGACAAATGTACTTGAACAACAATAAAATAAATAAATAATAAAAAGAAACATACACACAAAAGACTCAAAACAAATGGAAGGAAAAATTCAGAAACTACGAATGGAATTTTGCTTACTCACCGGGCAGATAACTCAGTAAATGCAAAGTAACTAGTACTACATACATGGTTCTTCATAATAAGTCATTACTATACATACATTTAAACACCTGGTTAATGCATTTTAACTAGATTTTTTGCATCAACTTCACTGGATCATATGGAATCTTATTGATTATAAATAATGATGCTCTTCAAAATGTGATTCATGTACCTGAGAATATGCACTTTCCAGGAGGTATGTGAGCAAACACAGTTAGTTTTAATGGAACAATGTCCAGATACTCAATTTTACATGTACTCTTTTCTTATTGTTCTGTCTATGAATAAATCTGATGTCTTACAGAGTCTTTGTTCCTAATTCTGTTCATATTTGCCTTTGACTTACCCAATCAGTTATATGGGACATTATTCCAAGATGTACGAATTTCACACAACACTCAGAGACACTGATGCTCACTATAAGGAATAGATAAAATTGAACTATTTATATGAATATGGATAAATCTCAAAGTTATAATGTTAAGTGAAAAGCAGGCTGGTAAGAATGCTTGCAGAATATTACCATTTATATAAGCATTAAAAACATAAATGGTTTATAGGTACATGCATATGTCCTATGTCTGCAGACTATGTAAGAATATTTAAATATATGATTTCTGGAGCCAAAATGTTTCAGTCTAGCTCTTACTGCCTATGGAATTGATATGGCTGCTCACTCTCTTACAATGTAAAATACTTGTAATAATTAATGATACATGGTAATACAATAAATATTGAGTTGATGGTTGTTACATCAATTAACATAAACATAAATGATCTATTCAAATTTTACAATTGTGGTTACTTCCCTGGCCATGTGGCAAAGTTGGTTGGAGCACCCTCCTGTACACCAAAAGATTGTGGGTTTGATCCCCAGTCAGGGTACCTACCTAGGTTGCAGGTTTGATCCCCAGTTAGAATGCATACAGGAGGCAACCAATTGATATTTCTATCTCATATCAATATCTCTCTCTCTCTCCCCCCTTCTTCTCTCTTTAATATTAATAATGAAAAAAATACATATCCTTGGATGAGGATTGGAAAAAAGTACGGTATCTTTTCAAGAAGAAATAACATATTAGCAAGGTGTTATTTGTATCTGTAACATTTAATTTTTTAAAAAATAACATATGAAATAAATATCCTAATCTTTGGTATGACCTAATCTTAACCTAGCTAAATACACCTACCCTATTTCCAAATAAGGTCACTTCTTGTCATACTGGGGGCTGTCAGAACTTCAGACACAATTCAAACTGTAACAGAATCACACCTCTAAAGAAGTACAGTGGCTTCCTAAACATCCAGGTCCTTCTTTTTAATGAGGGTGTATGCCCCTTTTTAGCTTTATTAGGGAGTTTTTAAGTTTTTCAAATCAACTTTGGTTTTGGGTATAGCAGCCATTTTTATAAATAAAGATGAGTGAATTCCTACAAGCTTTGCTCCATTACCACTAGCTTGGGGCCATAAGTGCAAGAAGAGACAAAAATATAAGATTACCACTGCATGCTTCTTATGAGAAAAACATGGTAAAAAGAAAGCTTACATTGTGTTTCCAGAAGGCTTTTCAGGAACAGGAGTGTGCTGTGCTTGAGGTATACCACTGAAAACAGAAGAGAAAACATTCATGTAAAGAATAGCATAAGATTGAGCTTCGATTGAAATTTTTTAATCTTTTTTCATGAATGGTTTTAATACTTTTCTTGTCTTAACAAAAAAACTGAGAGTCATGTAACCAATTTATAAACATACCAGTGACACAGTGATAAAAGCTGTCTGCCTATGTATTTTTATTAATATTAGAGAGACAAAGAGAAAGAGAGAGAGAACGTTGATTTGTTGTTACACTTATTTACTCATTCATTTGTTGCTTCTTGTATGTGCCCTGACTGGGGATCAGACTGTGCAACCTTGGCGTATCAAGAAGACATTCTAACCAACTGAGTGACCCAGCCATGGTTTGCCTGTGTACTTTTATTTAATTACAAATATTTTTTATTGTCCCTGTTTCCTCCCCATTACTCTCCCCTGTCCTACACACCCCCACCTCCCACATTTAATCCTTCCATCCCATTGTCTTTGTCCATGGGTCCTTTATACATGTTTCTTGACTGTGTATTTTTATTAAATAATGTGTTGCAGGGCTCTAGGACACAGTTGAGAGACCAGGAACTACATCAGCTGAGTTTGAACAGAGTTAATATAAATTCAGGAGTGAGTCATTCTTGCTGTTGCTGGATATGATTTGAGCTAAAGGAAAAAAGCCTAGTTGACCATCAGGAACCAAATTGGTTAATAGTTTACCAATCTAAGACACCCAGAAGATCTGATCAGAGCGCTACTATGATGGCTCCTTCCCTTGATTCGGCTTGCAGTTAAAAAGGTCAAGCAAGGGTTGCAAAGGAGATCCCTGAATTCGGTAAGAAGAGACAAGAGCCTTAACATGCCTCCAGTGTTACACATGGTCTATAAGGAAAATGTGTTGGTCCTTAAGACATTATTCTCATAGCCCTGACAGCTGTGGCTCAGTTGGTTGGGCATCATCCCACAAAGTGAAAGGTTGCTGGTTTGATTCTGGTGAGGGCACACACCTGGGTTGCTATTCTGTCCCTGGTCTGGGCACGTGTGAGAGGCAACCAATTGATGTTTCTCTTCCACATCAATGTTTCTCTCCCTCTTTTCCTCCCCCCTTTACCCTCTCACTAAAAATACATAGAGAAAATATTTATAAAAAAGGCATTATTCTCTTAAATGTTCCATAGACTATAATGGGGGAGGGTAATGGCTCCATGTAGTTGAGGGAGGTGATTAAACACAACTGTGAAGTGCTCTTTCCTCCAGAAATTGTCCATTTTCTAGACCCAAGATTTGTGGAAAGA
>PVJI01006714.1:0-75301 GCA_004026765.1 Micronycteris hirsuta | reverse complement strand
CAAACACTTTTTTATTTTTTATTTTTATTTTTTAAAAAGATTTTATTTTTTTATTTTCAAAGAGAGGGGAAGGGAAGGAGAATGAGAGGGAGAGAAACATCAATGTCTGGTTGCCTCTCACATGGCCCCCACTGGGGCCCTGGCCTGCAACCCAGGCATGTGCCCTGACTGGAAATCGAACCGGCGACCCTTTGGTTCGCAGCCCACGGTCAATCCACTGAGCTACACCAGCCAGGCTAAAAAAACACTTTATTTATTTATTTTTAGATAGAGGGGAAGGGAGGGAGAAAGAGAGGGAGAGGAACATGGATCAATTGCCTCTCCTACGCACCCTGACTGGGGCCCAAACCCCCAGTGCTGGAACTGGTGTTTTTTAAAGTTCTTGCCAAATTTATTTATTTATTTTTTAAAAATTTTATTTATTTATTTTTAGACAGAAGGTAAGGGAGGGAGAAAGAGAGGGAGAGAAACATCAATGTATGGTTGCTTCTCACGTGGCCCCCACTGGGGACCTGGCCTGCAACCCAGGCATGTGCCCTGACGGAATCGAACTGGTGACCCTTTAGTTTGCAGCCCGCGCTCAATCCACTGAGCTACACCAGCCAGGGCCAAATTTAAATAAATACGTTTTAATGTAAGATACTACCTTTGGGAGAAATTGGGTGAAAGGTACATGGAATCTCTGTATGTTATTTCTTACAACTGCATGTGAATCTACAGTTATCTCAACATAAAAACTTTAATTACAAAAGCAATTTAAGGCCACTGACATCCCATAACTAACTATTCTTTACAATGCATAGTGTTTCCTTTAGGAAGGCATTTGTGTATCAGTATAATAGTGGGTTTGTTTGTTTTTGGTCATCTACTCTTAATTTTTTTCATTGCTACATTATATATTATGTTGATGTTTTATAACTTTTGAAATATTTTCACAGTACTTTTCATCTTTTAGTGTGTATATACTACATGGTGTTGACCAAATACTTCTGGCCATTAGTGAATGAGAGTGTCAGTTTCACTGGAGTTTCACCAGCATTATGTGCTGTTAGAAATGTTTTTGTTTTAGCTATTTGGTAGATAGAAAATGGTATACTAAAGGAGTTTTAATTTGTATCTTTTCCTTGATGTCTTTTTCTAGACCATTTCAATATTTGTTAATTATGGCCTACTAAAGACTACTGCTGTTTTGAGATCTGTCCTCTTTTTTTTCCCCCACTCTGCAGTTTATTAATCAGTTACTTGGAGTTGTTCCTTTGTCCACACCAACAGAGGATAAGCTGGCACTGCCTGCCGACATCAGAGCTTTGCAGCAGCATTTGTGTGTGGTGCAGCTGACGAGGCTTCTGGGCTTGTATCACACTATGGATAAAAATCAGAAACTGAGTGTGGTCAGAGAGCTGATGTTAAGGTACCAGCATGGACTGGAATTTGGTGAGCAACTTTGCAAAATGTACTGCTGTTCCCTGATCTACTAAGACTTAGAAGTTAGTTTTTTGGTTTGTTTTTTGTTTTTGTTTTTAAATCACTCACAGCACCTGTTTTAATGAGTTTGGCAAGGAGACTATTTTGTCAGGTGCCAAGACTATCCAAGTAATAAAATGAAAAGCCTTTCTAAAGCTTGGAGTTTTATTGTTATTCTTTTCTTCCACATTTTATGTTTTAAAAATTTAAGTATAATTGGCATACAATATTAAGCTTGGAGTTTTAAGTAACTATAGTTGTCCATATTCTTCATAATCTGGTGAGCTAACTCTTTTTCACATTGTGGCTCATATGAATTGCATAGTTTATGGTAATTGTCATATTTTCTGCTTATTTGTCTTGCTAGTCATAATATATAGACTATGTAAGTGAACAAAAGGAATGTAAATTGTGAGATATTTAGAAGTAAATGACCTTCAGATTGCTAGATATATATGATAAAATATCAATTATCTGATTAAATGATATTAGTATCTCTCTGACTGCATTCTAAAAAGTTAGGTGAAGGAATGAGCATATTACTACTTTAGTTATACATGATCCTTTGGCTTCTGTTCTTTTCTTCACCTAAAACCTTCCAAATCTTGCTGCTCTTCCTCTGGGACCATTTCAGATATCGCCTCTGTTCTGGAACCCGTCTGCTCCTGCTGAGTCTAGTCTCACCTTTTGAACCCTTTGGTTCATGGCTTACATTTTCTTCTGGTATTTACCCCATTCTTATCATTATCTTTTTCTGTCTCTTCTCCCCCTTATCACTTTTCCTGCTTTAAAAAACTTCTTTGGAGCTATAATAATTAAATAAGTGTTAAATACAGATGTTTTCCCCCCCGTAGGGAAATCCTGTTTGAAAACCGAATTGCAGTTTTCAGACTATTACTGTCTCCTTGCTGTTCATGTGCTTATTGATATATGGAGAGAAACAGGTAAGGAGCAATCATTTCAGTTTAACTTTACTCTTTTTTTTAATTGACTATAAGTCTGTGGACTGATTGCATAATCCAAGAATTTCATTTATGTTTTTAGGTTTTTCTTTCTTGCCCTTCTTCAGGGTGCTTCTAGAAGAACCTAAGTCTCTACGTATCCCCCTCCCTGAAATCAGGAAAATCTTAAATCAGTGGATATCTGTTCTGATTTAAATGTATCTGAATAATGAATAATTACTGTAAAAAACCTATTACAAAGTTAGAGTAATTAACAAACAGAAACTGATTCAGAGATGGATGTATAGGCCCATGGGATGGAATAACCCTTTTATTTACTTTAAAAAAGTTATATATAGGAAAAGGAACCCTCTGGAATACAGTTATAGTTAGCCCACTTAAGACAGAAATAAAGTACATGGTAAAGGATGCATCATGAGTCCTGAAGCAGGAGAAAGATGATTCAGCAAATGACATTGAGATAGCCTTTTCTTTAGGTCTCACCCCTCCTGACATGTTCTCCTATTAGCAGTTTTTGGGAAAAAATAACTCTAGATACTTATTGCGTGTTATTCACTAGAATAAACTACAGAAGAAATAAAGGGCCGGGGGGACAGTTGTGTGCAAGATAGACATGACCCTGCCCTCAAGGATCGTTTTACAGAGAAAGCACTCTGTTTTGATGCTGTCATCCTCAGGCTTGAAATTCTCCAGAGGTGCCCTGTTTTCCAAAGGGTAGAGGCCAGTCTTTCTACGATAATTTGCAATGTTTTTTTTTTATAATCCAGCCTCTGCCTGCGTCTCCAGAGTCTTATGTATTGGGTTGGCCAAAAAGTCTGTATGATTTTTTCCATGAGATAAAAGACACATTTTCATTTTCACCAATAACTATATTGGTTTGGATATTTTGAGAATGCCGGCTGTTTCCCACATGGTAGCATGTTGATTGTTCTCAGTTAATGTCTTGATTTGATCGTTATCAACTTCAACTCGTCTACCTGTGGAGCATCGTCCAGCAAGAAATCTCTGGCATAAAACTTCACAAATCACTTTTGACACATTCGATCAGTCACAGCACCTTCTCCATACACTGCACAAGTCTTTTTTTGCGTTTCAGTTGTGTTTATAACTTTCTTGAAATAATAAAGCGTAATATGCCAAAAATGTTGTGTATTTTCTTCCATCTTCAATATTAAAATGGCTACACAAAAAATCACCAATTTTGATTTATTTTTTTAAATGCACGCTGATATGACAGCTGTCACAATAGTCTAGCAAAATTGTTTCAAATGAAGTCAAAGACACTAAGCGCTACTAGAGCCACCTTACAGAAAAAAAACAAGCTTTGGCCAGCCTAATACTTACAGTACTGAATCTTATTTTGTTGTTATTGCTACTATTGAACATCATATTGCCTCTCCTTGAAATAACTTTGTTACCTCCTTCATCGAATTTCTACTGAGATGGTGCTTCTGACAAGCCTGTCTTGATTTCACCCCCTCCCTCATTGCAGATTTTATGCCCCTTCTGAACTTTTTGTAGGGCATTGTATATACCCATGTGATAGTACTTGTTACAGTTATACTGGAGATGGAGGTTCAGTTCTCTTTATTAGAGTATTTGTTATCTTAATCCCAGATTCATGAGGTCGCTTTGGGCTGTAAAAGACATCCTAATGTAAAAATCATTGATGAACTAAGTGTTTAGCAATTTGGTCCCTACTCAGCTCCCCTTCCCCACTTACCTCTAACATTCTTGCTCATACTGACTATGGCTTTGTTAATTTCTTGTTTTTTGAGCAAAGATATCTGACCATCTAATAGTAAAGGCTAACATTTGTTGTTCATCAGGCACTTGAAAGTACTATACATGAATTAGCTAATTTAAACCTCATAATTATACAGTTAAGATTGTTACAGTTGTACAGATGAGAGAAATACTGGGCAGAGAGAGAGAAGTTAGGTAATTTTTCTGAAATCATACAGTGCAAATACATGGGAAATTGGCAGATATTATAAAGATACGAGTTTTTTATTTTTTTTATTGATTTGAGAGAGAAGAGAAACACTGATTTGTTGTTCCACTTTTTATGCATTTATTGGTTGATTCTTGTATGTGCCCTAACCAGGGATTGAACCTGCCACCTTGGCGTGTCACGACAACTTTCTAACCGTTGAGCTACGGGGCCAGAGCAAGATAGAAGTATTTTTAAAGTCAGTGAAAGTGATGTTGAAGTGCTGCAGTCATAGGCATAGTCACTGTTCAAGATGGTTCTGGCAAAAATTAGAAACTTTACAGACAATTGGTGAGGGTGTTGAACGAGACTGACTTGAAAATGAAAGAATTAACAGCACTTTAGGAAATTGGTGATGCTCAAATATTTTTGCAAAAAGGCGTTTTTTAATGGTTGTGTAAGAGTAAAATGGGGAGCAAGGATGTCATTTTTCCTTCCAGTTTATTGAGATAATTGGTATATTGTATTGGTTTATGGTGTACAGCGTAGTAGTTTGGTAAATACAGATTGTGAAACGATTACCACAGTGAGTTTAGTTAACATCTCTCCCACACATAGCTGTATTTTTCCTTGTCATGAGAACTACTAAATCTTCTCTCTTAGCAACTCCATATATATACTACAGTATTAACTGTAATTACCATGTTGTACATTATGTCCCCAGAAGTTATCTTACATTGTTTTGTTATAGTACAAAATTTTGTCCCCAAAAGCTCTGTTGGTAAGAATTTGTGTAGAGTTGTAGTTATATCCTAAATTTCACAGAATAAAATTATAACTGTTTTAATCATACTTGGTTTAATAACTCCGAAAGAAGTATACATTAAACCCTTTTTTTGCTATTTACTTTGAAATTTTGTTTCTGTTTTAAAGAGCTCTGTAAGAAGATTTATGTGTTTTTTTCCTAATACTAGTTATCCTAGGATAGGAATTCTTAAAGTGATCTATTCTCTATACTTGTTCAGTTGTCTCTTCCATTCAGTTCTGAGTCTTGTGAGGCCAGGAGCCACCTGTGACTCTGTAGGTCTCATATCTGTTGTTGCTTAAGTGTAGGTCAGTGAATTTTGAATTAAATAAAATTTTAAAGACCAGGTAGCAACATGGGAAAACACTTAAAAGTAAAAGAATAGAACACAAAACGGGAAGTATGCTCTGACTACTACTGAGGGAAAGTAATTGTGGTTCAAAAGCAGTACATTAAAGTCCTAATAGTAGTTTAAGTAGATTATGTGCAGTTTACATCGATTGGGTAGGATTATAGATATTTATCAAAAGCTCCAAGTCTTTATTTTCTCTTGGAAAAAAGCACATGCAATATAATTTTTAAAGCTCAATAGATAGAGCTTTTACTTTAGCTGTTTTGTTTTTGTTTGTTTTCTGACTGTAAAAGTAGCTTATATAAACTTTGGAAAACAGCTCTGGCCGGGTGGCTCAGTTAGTTGCAGCATCGTCCCATGATTGAGCAAACGGTTGTGGGTTCAATTCCCTGTCAGGGCACATATCTAAGTTGTGGGTTTGATGCCTTGTCGGGTGCATACAGGAGGCCACCTGTCAATGTTTCTCTCTCACATTGATGTTTCTCTCCCTCTAAAAAAAAAAAAAAAGCAATAAGCATACCCTTGAATGAGAATTTTAAAAAATTTTGGAAAAAGCTTTGTTTTAATCTCACTTTTCCTGTTCCCACAAGGCACTCTAACATTTTGCATATATCCTTTTGTCTTTCTCTGCATATTTTTTAGACTTTAGATGAACTATTTGTGCTCATTTGAATTCTCTGTGTGTCTTTTACTGATTAGTATTACAACAGTATTTTCCCTTGTTATTAAAAACTCTTCGTTAACATCAAATGGCTGCATGATATTTCAATGTGTGGGTGTTGCTATAATTTATTAGTGTAGTGAGTATTTTTGTATGTAAAGCTTTATCTACATTTCATGTTATTTTCTCTAGGTAGATTCTTAAAAGAGAATTTACTTAATCTTTAAAACTTGATACATTTGACCTTTTGATTTTTAGTGGCTCAAAAAAAAGTTATTTTATTTTGATTATTAATTAGCAAGGTTTTTCATTATTGACGCCCTATTGATAGAGTTACATATGGAAGACAAATGATGTCTAGAAAAAGCATCTGTCTGAGATCTTGTAGAGAAAATCCTCTGCTAGGAAGGTTGGTGGACTCTAGTTCTTCAAAATCCATCTCTTCTCAGGATCTAGGATCCTGTGAAATTTCACAACTTCCCTGCACAAGAATTGGCAGCTTAAAACGTGCATCAGTTTTGCAGATATATGTTTAATAGTTGAGGGACTGTCTATGCAGGGAAGTCCCCTGTTTTGTTTATAGGTGTGTAGCTAAAGTTTGTTCTCTGCTACCTAAACTCATTCTTAGAATAGTTGTGGGAGGTAATGATGTTAGTAAATTTTTGTTTTTGAGAAACCTCCATTTGCTTTCAAGATCTGTGGGTAATGCTATTACATTTTGATTTTAGGTGACGAGACTGCTGTGTGGCAGGCCCTGACTTTGCTGGAAGAGGGATTAACTCACAGCCCTTCCAATGCTCAATTCAAATTGCTGCTTGTTCGAATCTACTGTATGCTGGGGGCATTTGAACCGGTGTTGGATCTGTACTCCAGCCTCGATGCTAAGCATATCCAGCATGATACCATTGGGTTGGTAGTATATACTCTGAATAATAAGCAGCACTCCTACATGGAGCTCTAACTTTTTGATTTTAGCAATAAAGTTGTTCCTGGTATTAAGCTTTTTAGATGAAATAATCACCAATTATGACTCACCGCAAAGCAGTAAGAGTTTGTATTTGCCAGCATTTTGTAGTCCTGTTAAAATTTGCACAATTTAGAAATGCTAAGAAAGTTCTCCCAGAGACAGCAAACAGCTGTATACTTTGAACCCTTTTTCTAAGCTCACGTGGGTTTCAAGTCTTCTGCCTTGCAGTTGAGCTTAACACATGTACTCTATTTGTTGACCTCGGAGATCCTTTGAATTTATATTGTAATCTGTTCTTTGTGATGAATCAAGGGTATTTTCTCTATCTCCTGTAGAACTGTTTTAGGAGGACAGTATTCTGTTCTCTTGCAAATTGTGTTTCATTGATATCTGAGTGTAAGAAAGCATGTCATGAAACTTTAGGGCTCTCACAAAACTGAATTAACTTTGCTCTTTTAAAAAAGATTTGATTCTGTGAATTAGATCATTTATATGACAGGATGTTTAAAATGTTCCATATACTTAGCTATTTCTCTGACATAGTAATTTGAAGTATAGTATATGATACTAGAGGTGGGTAAGTATAACATGTTTTTTTTTTCTTTCCTTCCAAACTAGTTATCTTTTGACCCGTTACGCTGAATCCCTAGGTCAGTATGCTGCTGCATCCCAATCCTGTAACTTCGCACTCAGGTTTTTCCACTCCAACCAGAAAGATGTAAGTGAAAAAATAGTTTTTTAAATATGGTCTTGCCTGCTGAATGCACACGGTTCAGAGAGTACCTTCCCTGTGTCGCAGGTACACATGTTGAGGTGTACCATGCTGTACTTGCAAGTGCCCTTAGGCCAGAGCTTACTGGCCAACGCTGTTAGGTAGAGGTGAAGAGTTATTTGTGGTTGGTAGAATGGGCATGTTTAATAGAATCCATAAAAAGGTGAATTTAAAACTGGGTATTCATAGAATAGGAAGTGTTAGTGCCTCTTAGGTTGCTCTTTGAATCTCTAAGAGGCTTTTTCCAAGGACATGAGGTTGCAATATAAGATTCTATGATAGCAGCTGCTCTCTGTTACCTTGATTCATTTCTGAAGTCTTTAACCATTGTGCTCTTTACCAACAACAGATGCACCTATATTTTCTTAGAATTATAAAATTGACCAGTTGTAAATAATTTCAAGAAACTTTGGTCAATAGTATTTTTTTAAACTAGCAATAAATAAGATAGAGCTTCTGTGTGCCATAACAAAAGGATGGGATTTGCACCATATTTTTCATTGCAAACAGACTTGGTCTCCACTTGTGAGTTAAGCAGTTTTTGTGCAAAAACCACATATATGGTCTCTACTTAGTCAACCAGCTATGCAAAACCACCCAGTAACATGTGAAGATAGGTATGTCTTCAAGGATGGGCACTGCCTACTTGGTTCTCTTGCTTCTGAGACACGTCGCCTGGAATTGGGCCATGCCCGATATCTGCCCATAGCTTCCCATTTTCATGGTCTGACAGCAACTAAGAAATTGGGCAAGGAAGCTCGTTTATGGGGTTCTTGATGGCAAACACTCATGAGGACTTTAAAAACATGTTTTGTAACTATAACATCTACGGCTTATCTATCTGCCATCTAATTCTTTAGGGGTATATTAAATAGAAGGCAAGGGCAGGACAGAAACATTTCTGAACAGTAGAATATAGGCTTGTTATTCTGAGCTTGCAATAATTATGTCCTGACAAGCATCAGGGCATGGCCTTGAGGGCTGATGTAGCAAGGGGTGGTGAATCGTGCTTCATCTATTGGATTTTAAGCCCTGTTTTCTTCCCCTGTGACCCCTCTCCCCAGAGGCTGGTATCTCTGTTCAGGCCTCATTTTGTGCCATAGCTCTTGACTAGGGAGGGAGGGAAGTGGGCATGAGCATTTGAGCATATTGCTTAAATGAGAGATCAGAGGGTATCTTTTGGACCTTGGTTTCTAAAATGTCTTAGCATGAGTGGGCAGTTGAGTTGTAAATCAGTGAGTTTTCACTGTGTTCAAGTATCTGTGCTTGCCCTTCTGTTTTCAAGTAGTTTTACTAACTCAAAAGAAGAAAAGCTCCTTAAATCTCATCATTCTGGCTCTCATTTCTGTATTTCTTTTTTTAAATTAAATTTTGTTTTTTTTAATTGATGTTAGAGAGAGAGGAAGGGAGAGAGAGAAACATCAATTTGTTGTTCCACTTGTTTATGTATTCACTGATTGATTCTTATATGTACCCTGACTGGAGATTGAACCCGCAACCTTGCTATATCAGGACAATGCTTTAACCAACTAAGCTACCCGGCCAGGGCTCATTTGTATATTTCTAAGGAAGTGGTTAAAGAAAAGATTCTTTTCAGATAGTTTTGAGGTGGGAGTGGGGGTAAATAAGGGATGTAACATTCTCAAAGAACCATGTTGTTCATGATTTGGCCAATAAAGGTACAATATTTTATCCTAATAAAAATTAAGGTTTAATTTTCCCCTATTAAGTATTGTGTCTGAAGAGTTGTTTTGAACACCCACATATATGCAACAAATGAAAGTGTTGTAGTGTGGAAAGCAGACCTCCAGGAGTGATTTGAGAGGGCATGTTGTCCTCAGTGGCTTTTGTATCTTTGCTGTTTTGCTGATGGTTGTGCGAGGCAGGAGTGGATTGTGTGTGGCAGGAGTGGTAGTTCATCTAAGTGTTTGTGATGCTGAACCTGATAAAATTATATAGTATTTCATTGATCTGGGACTAGCGGACTCTGCTTGGCATTTATATTTTATTACTACTAACTGAGAAGACAGAACTTATTTAATCGTGCTAGGTAAATCTTTGGGGGATGCTGGAGGCAAAAGCAAAACACAGTATAGCAAGAAAAATACACCTTAAGCCTTAGTGCCCAGCTCAGTCCTCAAACCAGAAAATGGAGGCTGGTGTGGAATGTTTCCTGTAGGAGTTTGATGTTGAGAGAGATCACTGTCGTAGCTTTGTACTGTAGAGGTTAACCCTTCTGCTAGTATTAGAAATCTCTCTGGAAGCGAAAACTCTGTGCTCTTCGTCTTTTATTCTTGGTCGTTTTGGGGGGCTCCCAGATGGTGTGTCCTTGAGTGACTGATGTATTTCAATTACCAACTAGCTCTTTGAAAGAACACTTTTACTCCTAAGAGGAAAATCTGATTTTTTGCTTTGTAAGGCTGTGTGCTGTGGAAGCAACAGTTGTATTTGGAAGGTCTGTACAGGAAGTTTCTCTCGGGAAAGGTCACCGTCTGCTGTCATCATTACTTGGAATAGATTTTTGCAGTATGAGAACTACATCTAGGTTTTTATATCTCCAAAAGTTACTTATATATTTATACTTTTTTAAAAGTTCCCATTTAACAATCTATATTTTAGATATTTGTGAAAACCATTATTCAGGGGTTTGATGTCCGTGTATTTTGCAAAATTTTAGTGACCAGGGTTCATTTCAGGAATGGGATCTAAATAGCCTCAGTGGTTCATAAATTAGTAGGAATAGGTCCAGACAACATTCTCTGACATTCAGAAGTCTTTAAAGTGCCTGTGGCTTCCAGGTTTGCCTGCAGTTCTAATAGGTGAGGTGTTTTTTCAAATCACAGTCCTTTCTCAGCCTTTGTCCCGTTGGTAGCCGCCCTGGCCCTTTCCGAGTTCTGCAGTGATTGCTTACTGCAGCATTAAAGGAGGACTATCTCCAAAAGGGCTTGCAGAGGACTAGAGACACCTTCTCAGTTTGTTGAAGGACTACACATTCCCTCTTTGTAGCCCTCGATTTTGCTTTTTTAAAGCTGTTTCCCTTTTTCTAAAGTGGACCACTTCAAAATTAAAACTGCTTTTACACTTGGTAAGGCTGGGTTCTTTCCTTTAATCATACCATATTTTGGAACTGTAATTGATAAATCGGATTGGAATCACCAAAGTCATATTTTTATCCTGATTAATTGCTGGATCATATGTTCCTAACCAGCTGTTTTTTTCAAGTGATAAGTTCCTACTGCAAGGGCTGCTGGTAAACCTTGCTGTGTTTTTTCAAGCCAAGTGGCCATCAGATAGGCATATGTATTGAGAGTATCCTGGCCTCTTCTCAGTGAGGCCTATCACTGTCCTTTAATCAGACTAGAAGGTACACTTGAGCTTTTTCAGATAGTCCTTCTTTAAACCTGCGGGATCACAAGTAATCTTTTTAATTTTCTTGTGTCCGTCCGTCTTTAATTTCTCCAGATACTGCAGGCAAACAGCTCGCCGAGGTGTCCCATGGGGGTTTAAAAGCCGCATCGAATGCAGTTGAATTAGCGCCCGTGGCGCAATCCCGCGGCCTGAAATGAACCCTGCGAGGCTGTGTATCAGAGGGTATGTTGTTAACTATTAGCCTATTTTCCTATTGGGCAAATTACTCGAACATTATGGAGATGGGGGCAAAGCTGATCGAGATTGTGCAAAAAGATTGGCTTTTCTAGAAAGGATCTTTGGGGCAGACATCAGCTTTGAGCTTCACACTTTCCTTGGCCCAGAAGGGTGCCCTCCTGACTTCTCATCCTGATGGTATAGGTCCACCCATGAAATGCTCTTCCCTGAGATTTTGTTCTGTCGTGCCAGAGTTTCTCTTTAGAATTCTTTATCTTGCCTCTGTTCACAATGTTTCATCTGTATATGTGCATTAGTCTAAATTAAAGCAGATGTGGAGAGTGTTGCCTTCACTTTCTTGTTAAGGAATTTTCCAGCAGAGGTCTTAGGTAGTTTGGATGGACAAGTAACCTGCTTCTTGAAGTCTTTCTGTCCTCAGATTATGACATGAGCTTTTATAGGTCTTTGGTTTGGCAACTTATTTCTAACCTGATGTAATATATGCCCTATGTCTGTGATAACGTATTTAGAAATAAACAAAACCAAGGAGCACCTTTTTTTCTGAAGTAGAGTGATTTTTGGAGGGAGTAGGGTGGTTATATTATTTTGGTGGTTTTGGAGCCTTTGTATACAACAGTGTATCTTAGATGCAGAAAAACATGGAGTAATATCCCTTTTACAATGGCACTAACCAAAGTTTTGACTGATGTGGTATAACAGACCTCTAGTCCTGTTGAACTGAAGGACGTGACTGCTAAGAAAAGGCCTGTGCGGTGGCGGCGGCAGCTGGTGTTACTAGTAGTGATATTAGTAAAGAAGACATTTGACTCTGGTGTAGGGAAGAAGAAATAACATTTTAAAAAGCTGATATTCAACTTGGTGACCAAGACTTTTAAAGATTAGATTCAACACCTTAATTAATTTTAGCCTGAGTGTTTTGTTTTGTTTTGTTTGTTTTTTTGGCTGGCAAGTTTTGCCTTCATTGTCTGACCTGTGAAATATTTATACCAAGGTAATTCTTTTCTTCCCAGACCTCAGAATATATTATTCAAGCTTACAAATATGGTGCATTTGAGAAGATCCCAGAGTTTATCGCTTTTAGGAATAGGCTGAATAATTCTCTTCATTTTGCACAAGTCCGTACTGAGCGGATGTTGTTAGACCTTCTACTTGAAGCAAATATGTAAGTACTGCATAAGAGCTAAAAAAGTACTAAGGGATTATATCAGAGGCTGAGAGTCCTTAATGGGCTCATGGGTGACATTAGCAGGCTTAAGCTAAGGAAACTGGGAAAAAAGGAGAAAGTGTGTGTGTGGTGGGGGGTGGGGAAACAGGGAAGAAAGAGGATAGAACCTGGTACATGTCCTGGGAGTGAGAGAGTGCTGCCAGGTTCCATACAGAATCCAGCTAGGCTGTGGGCAGGGTTGTGTTTACAAGGGTCCCTGCAAACATGGGGTTTCAGGAATTAACGTTGACCCACTTTGTTGTGGTGGGGCTTCCAGACTCAGGTCAGCGTGGTCTGTGCTTGGTTCTCTTTCACCTTATACGAGCCTTTGTTTCTTACTAGTGAGTCCTTCTTCCCTTCCTTTCTCTTTCCTTTCCTTTCTTTTTAGTAAAACGGAGTCCTAGCTAATATATTTTTATGGCTGTTTTATTACTGAAATAATACACAAATAAATTCTCTATATCACAGATCAATCAGCTTAGCAGAGAGTATAAAGTCAATGAATCTTCGACCAGAAGAAGATGACATTCCGTGGGAAGCCCTGCGAGACAATAGGGACTTAAATGTTTTCTTCAGCTGGGATCCAAAAGATAGGTAAATTCCAAGTAACCTCAAGCAATTCATTTTTAAAGAATTTGGATGAATCTAATTGACATAAATATGATAACATGTTTATTATAAGAATCAGAAAATGTAAGTAAGCTACAATAAGAAAATAACTCTGACTCCTATGTTGGGATTACTGGCTAAAGTTAGATCCTCCTTTGTAGCATCTGTGAGAACAGATTCCAGATAGATTGAAGATTATGTTAAAACTTCTTAGACATTTTAAATATTTTATTTATTTATTTTTAGACAGAAGGAAAGGGAGAGAGAAAGAGAGGGAGAGAAACATCAGTGTGCGGTTGCCTCTCATGTGGCCCCCACTGGGGACCTGGCCTGCAACCCAGGCATGTGCCCTGACCGGGAATCGAACTGGCGACCCTTTGGTTCGCAGCCCGCGCTCAATCCACTGAGCTACACCAGCCAGGGCATACTTCTTAGACATTTTAGAAGAAAATATAAAATTTAAAAAAATGGTTGGGGAAAGCCTTTCTTAGCATTACATCAGATCTGGAAACATAAACAATTTGACCTTTGTAAATATCAGCCTTTATCTAGAAGTAAATTTGTTAACATGTTCTAAAGCTATGTGGTAAGTTGGTAAATTTCTTCATATTTGTTAATATCCTTCGTATGTAGAGAGCAATAAATCAGAAGATAACTAAAAAACATTGTATAAAGGGCTTAACAGGAAGTTCAAAGAAATGTATCTTGTAGCAATAAAGATTTTTTTTTTAACCTATCAGACAAAGATAAAAAGAGAGCCCTGGCTGGTGTAGCTCAGTGGATTGAGCGCGGGCTGCGAACCAAAGGGTCCCGGTTTGATTCCCAATCAGGGCACATGCCTGGGTTGCAGGCCAGGTCCCCAGTGAGGGCCATGTGAGAGGCAACCATACATTGCTGTTTCTCTCCCTCTCTTTCTCCCTCCCTTCCCCTCTCTCTAAAAAAAAAATAAATCTTAAAAAAGATAAAAAGAGAGTAATACATGTGCTCAGCAAGATTGTGGGAAAATGTTTGTTGTGCATTTACATGGGGGTAAACCTTTATGTAACCTTCTCTAACCAGGGAATTTTAGTGATGTGTATCAAGGTTGAAAATTCCATATACTATTTGGTTTGGCAGTTCTGCTTCTAGGAAAGTGGGACCTGAGGGAACAGGCGTACAAGCATGAAGATAGGTGTTTATGAGGTAGTTCTGAATATACTGTGATTTAAGGATTGCCAAGACCATATTTAGTGATTTGCTAGGACTTGTGGGACTAAACATATAGTTGGCAGTCACAGGGTTTATTATAACAAAAGGATACATGACAAGATCAGCAATGGAAAAACACAAAGCTGGAGTCTGGAGAATTCGTGCACAGACTTCCAGTGCCCTCTCCCTCTGGTGAGGGGCCATACCAAGTGAGCTCCTTTCTCCAGCAGTGAGAAATACAGTATGTTTGTGCAGTGTTTCTGCTCAGAGAAGCCCTTAGAAAGTTGGTGCCCAAGGTTTTTATCAGCTAATTACGTAGGCACCCTCTGTCTAGCCTGTACCAGTATTGAAGACTTCCCGAAGGAAAGCAAGTGTTCACCATAAACCATAGTGTTTATAGAGTCTAGGCACAGGGAGCCACTCTTTTCATTTAGGGAGTGGTTGGCACACCAAGTGTCCAGACACCAGCCAAGGGTATCCTTGCAAGCAGGCCCTTCTAAAGATAACAGGTCAGGCTTGCTGTGCTAATTTTTTTCTGCACACACTATCATAAACATATGGAGTTTGGAAAATAGTATGAATATTGTGAACCCATTTATGTGTTTAAAATCAGTTATATAAGTATTTTTAGTTGCATTTTGTTCCTTTGTATTGCAAAAATCTGAAAGGATCTATAAAAGCTTGTTAATACGGTAGGTGCTTGATTGATTATCAGGGAATATTTTCCTATTTTTTACTTTTCCGTCATTTGAACTTTTTACATCATGTATTTTATCATCAGAAAATTTTCACTTAAGGGGGAAAAATGACCTGTTAAGTAGGTTATCATTCCCATTTGTGGATATCAAAATGCAGACTTGGATGATTTGGGTTTAAGATCATCCAGCTAGTAAATGAAAGCCGGAACCATTCAAAGGCATCTTGTCTAATGAAAGTGAACTTTGAAAGATTTAAAGGCAAAAACATTGAGTAAAAGGGATGGTTTGGGGATTTTTTTTAAAGGGATGTTTCTGAAGAACATAAGAAACTTTCTTTGGAGGAGGAGACCATGTGGTTAAGAATTCGTTCCTTAACACTGAGGCTGATCAGTGGCCTTCCATGTCTGAACCACCCTGTGGAGCCAAAGAACTCAGAGAGGACCACTGAGAATGGTGTATCCTCCAGGATTGATATTCTTCGTTTGCTCCTTCAACAGCTGGAGGTGGCCCTGGAGACAGGAAAGCGATTTATTGAGAAGGAAATTCAGGTATCATCAAAATGTATTCTTTAATCAAAGCCGTAGTAATCTATGACTGTCTTTTTAAAAGTAAGAATTTGGGGTGAGTCAATAGTAAAGAGCAGTATTCTGACCCAGTTTAGGGTATCTGCAGGGAAAAGGCCAATATTACAGACTTAGGGAGTTGCAGAGGCTAGCTTAATATCCGCACTAGAGAGTGAGGAAAAGCAAAATAGCTTTCTTTTTGTGGTGGTCAATTTTTAATAGCTCTCTATTTTCACTGTTATGATTTAGTTATTGTTGTAGTCCCTGTTAAAAAAAAAGATTCATGGCTGGGTTTGGATGGGGTGTGGGGGAGGGGAGGGGAAAAATGAAGACAACTGTAATTGAACAGTAAAGTAACTTTTAAAAAAATTCATGGTTATGCTTTCCACAGTACAGTTGGCTGCCTGTAGTCAACTACAGTCTGAAAGTGTTAAATGGGAATTTCCAGAAATAAACAATTTGTAAGTTTTAAATTGCTTGCTGTTCTGAGTAACATGGTGTAATCTCACCCTGTCCCGTTCTGTCCCACCCCGTCCTGCCTGGAGCACGAATCATCCCTCTGTCCAGCATTCCACGCTGTATACACTACCACCCCTTTAGTCACTTAGTAGTTTTCTCAGGTATCGGGGGGTATTGGAGTAACCCCTATTTTACTTAACAATGGCCCCGAAGCACAAGAGAAGTGATGCTGGCAATTTGGATATGCCAAAGAGAAGCCATAAAGTACTTTCTTTTAAGTGACAAGGTGAAAGTTCTCAAGAAGGAAAGGAAAAATCGAAGGTTGCTGAGATCTACAGTAAGAACAACACATCTTCTACGTAAAGAAGGACAAAGGAAATTTGTGCTGTTTTCCTTTTCACCTCAAACTGTAAAAGTTGTGGCCACAGTGTGTAATAAGTGCTTAGTTAAGGTGGAAAAGGCTAAGTTACATTTACGGGTGGAAGACAGGAACAAAACGCATGTTCTGATTGCCGGCAGTGTGTTGCTCCAGAAAGCACTGAGCTTATACGAAGAATTTTCAGCAAGGGATCCCCTGAAACGAGTGACCACATTCATTTAACCGTCATTATGGTATATTGTTGTAATGGTTCTATTTTGTTTTAGTTGTTGGTGTTAATCTCTTGACTAATTTATAAATTAAACTTTATCATAGGTACATGTGTATAGTGAAGATGGTATATATAGGGTTTGGTAGTATCCATAGTTTCAGGTATCCACTGGGGTCTTCGAATGTATCTCTTATGGATGGGGGAGAGGGAGACTATGGTTTGCTGATCATTGGTTTGCAAGTTATTCACTAAGATAGATTTTTATCTGGTAGTTATAGTCCTTTGTTTTCTTATTTTGTATGAATTTAGATGAAGTTAAATAACGTTACTTTTTTTCTTTCTTTTTCAGTATCCTTTCCTTGGTCCTGTGCCTACCAGAATGGCTGGATTCTTTAACTCTGGCTGTTCTCAGTGCCAGACCAGTTCTTTTTATCTTGTTAGTGATATTTATGAGCTGGATACCAATGGTTTAGGTAAGTGCATATTTACATGAGCATATTTATTTACTGGGTCTTTGTCATTGCCACATTACACTTAGTAAATGCAACAGAATATCTAAATTTGTTGTTTGGGAATATTTGAAGGAGATGGAAGCTGGAAGCTGTTCTGGTTTAACATACAAGAAAGTATATTCAAAAGATACAAAGTAATATTTTGGAAGTTTAAATTTAAACCTTTTCCATATTTGAAATCTTAATTAGGTTCAAAAGTTGAAGAAACAAATTCTTGGTTTGTTAAAATATTGTTAGACTTCAGATTGAATTCTTTATTTAAAAATGAAGCCCTGCCCTGACCAGTGTGGCTCAGCTGGTTAGATGTCCCACAAAGTGAAAGGTGGCTGGTTCGGTTCCAGTCAGGGCACAGGTCTGGTTGCGGGTTTGGTCTTCCATTGGGATGTGTATGGGAGGCAATCGGTATTTCTCTTTCACGGCAGTGTTTCTCCCTGTCTCTCCATTCCTTCCCCTCTCTCTAAAAATAGATAAATGAAATCTTTTTTTAAAAAAATGAAGCCCTTAGCTTTGTGGAGAAGAGTTTTTTCCCTAAGCTTTCAAACCAGTGATAATCACAAATATCCTAGACTGTGCCTTTTTTTCCCCTTCTAAATCATTGGGTTTATACATCCTGTCACTTAGAGTATTTGAAACATAGATTTCTAGTCCTCCTAGAGAATTTTAGGTAGTGCTTTTGGCATAAGGTAATTAATACCTTTCTTTTTTTTTTCTCTTTCCCTTTTTCTTTTTTCAGTTTTTTTTTTCTTTTCCTTTCAGTCATCTTTCTCTCTGCCTCTCAGTAATAGAATTTAGATGCCTACAGCTCTTAAGAGAAAAGAATGTTTTTGCCATGTGAAGGTATTAAGTTTGCTAAAGAAAAATGAATGTTTTTCACTGTTTTTTGATTTTAGATGATACAGTGGAGATCCAGGAGCGAGTAGAGAATAGTCTTAAGTCTTTACTACAACAGTTAAAAGGTAAGCGATCTTACTGTGGATTCCCCTTTTGTATCTGATAATAGTTCATTTTTAAAAATTGAAACTTGCAAGAAGATATGAAAGTATTACATACTTTTGGTATGTTTAAAGAATTGTTTTTAATTTTAAAAAATTTTGATTACAAAACTAGTAGATGCCTATCATAAAACAGTAACAAGTATGTATGGTCTTTTCCCCTTTCCCAGACCCATTCCCTCAGGGGTAAGTAAGAACTGTTGATGCTTTGGAGTCTACTCCTAGATACCACCCAAAGCGTATGGAAGTACATAGTAGTGATTATTTTTAACATATGAAAAGGAATAATGTTTTTCTGACTGTATTTTTTTTTAAGATTTAATTAATTAATTTATTTGCAGAGGGGGAAGGGAGGGAGAAAGAGAGGGAGAGAAACATCAATCGTTTCCCTCTCACATACCCCCAAACTGGGGACCCAGCCCACACAACCCCAGCTGGGTACCTGCCTGTAACCCAGGCATGTGCCCTGACTGGCAGTTGAACCTACAACCCTTCAGTTTGCAGGCCAGTGCTCAATCCACTGAGCCACACCTGGCAGGGCTGACTGTAATTTTTTATTGCCTTAGATATCTTACCATGTCAATTATATATATAATCTTGGTAATCGCTATACACACACACACACACACACACTCCATTTGTTGGTCTTATATCAATGTGCCAAATTTATTAGTATATCCCCGCATTGAATACATACTATACACTTGAGTTATTTGTAGCAATATTTATAATTTATATTTATAACTGCTGAAATGAACATCTTGGGACACAAATTTTTGGGTACTTGAGTATTTTCTTGTTATTAAATTCCTAGAAAAGGAATTATTCCATGAAAGGGTACAAATAACCATTTTAAATCTCTAAGGGTCTTTCTGTTCAGGATTCTGAACAGTCTCTTATTGCTGAAATGAAGAATGCTAACTAAAAGATACTAACAATTATGAGAATTAAATGTGATATTTATTATGAAGGTGCATTTCTACCATGTACTTTGGTCTGATAGTCCTTAATGGCACAAGTTCTTCTAAATCATTCACTTGGAGTCTTAATTTTATTGTGCCCTATTGTGAAAAGGCTTAGATCCTAGCATATAGAATATAAATTCTATATATATACAGCTTTATAAAAAGCTACCTTTTATGTTTTGAAGACAGTAGAGCAATAGTCATGTGGCTTTTTAAAGAATTTAATGCAGATAGATATTTGGTGTTTGGTTTATTGTGTGTGAGGGGAGGCTTTCTGGATTAAGCTTTTATATTTGCTTATTCTTTAGTAGATTGTGCATTATATTCCTAAAAATAACATTGAAACAAAAGCTACATAAAACCATGAAATATTTTTCTATTTTCAGATGTCTTCAGTAGATGTAAAGGTGACCTGTTAGAAGTTAAAGATGGTAACTTGAAAACACACCCTACTCATTTAGAAAATCTAGTCTTCTTTGGTGAGGTATGTTTTGCTTTCTTCCTGGAAAACTAGATTTTTCTTAATTGTATGCAGGATTTTTTTTTCTTTTTTAAAAAAATATTTTATTTATTTAGCCCTGGCTGGTGTAGCTCAGTGGATTGAGCGCAGGCTGGGAACCAGACGGTCCCGGTTCGATTCCCGGTCAGGGCACATGCCTGGGTTGCGGGCCAGGTCCCCTGTGAGGGCCATGTGAGAGGCAACCATACATTGCTGTTTCTCTCCTTCTCTGTCTCCCTCCCTTCTCCTCTCTCTAAAAATAAATTTAAAAAAATCTTTAAAAAAAAAAAAAGTCTTAAAAAAATATTTTATTTATTTATATTTAGAGAGAGGGAAAGGGAGAGAGAAAGAAAAGAAGAGAAACATCAATGTGTGGTTGCCTACCATGCACCCCCCCGGGGACCTGGCCCACAACCCAGGCATGGGCCCTGACTAGGAATTAAACCAGCGACCCCTTGGTTCACAGGCCAGCGCTCAATCCACTGAGCCACACCAGCCAGGGTGGGATTAATTTTTCAAAAATAAAGAAATATTGGGCACCATATACCTGTAACTTAATCCCTCACTCCTGACTTTTGTTCATTGAAAAACAATTTGTGTTTTTCTGAGCCAACTCCTTCCGAGAATACCAAGATTTCATTCCAAATGCTTAGGTAAACTTTTTGAAATTTGCTTTGCTCATCTTTAAAGATTTCTGATCCACTTCAGATCTAGATGTTTTCTGTTCATTTTTATTTTTGACTCAGCTATTATTTAGCTTAAATTAATTCCTCCAGCTTCTTTAATTTGTTATTGCTATACTCTAATTACTGAGATTCTGCATTATGAAGGAGGATCCAGGATCTGATATAGCAAAACTCTCCTTTTTAGCAGAAAGAGGAGAAGGATCACAAATACTCATAATCCATTACCTTTTCTTTAATTTCTGTGGCATGTTTATTTACTTTTCTTCTCCTACTAGTCTGTAAGCTTCAGGAGGACAGTATTCTCTGTTCTGGTGACTGGCACATTGTTAGTGCCTAAGATACACTTAATGAATGAATGAGTAATAAATAATTGCACATATATGTACATGCATACAATGTAACATAGGAGAAGACATGTAAACATTAAACACCTAACTTAATACAGAGGACATGTGTTGACCAACTGGGGAGATTCTCCATATATATTTCAGTTAAGGTTTGCAGGTATGGTAGTATCGTACCTGGCTGGACAGGTGGGTGGGAAGAGACCTGTTGTAAAGAACCTTTGGATTCCATGTTTAGGAATTGGGACTTTTCACTTGAGTGAAAAGGATGTTAATAGATCCCCGCTTCCTATAGCGAAGAGAAAGGAAGTTGGATCCAGTGGACAATGGGTTTAGAGCTGGAACAGCCTGAAGAAAGATTTAAGCTGTTAGAGTATTCTAAGCAGGAGATGATGAAGGCCTGGATGAGTGTGGCGATCATAGAAATTGGAGAGTGGAGAGTTAGAGGAGCAAATGAAGGGATTTGTTCAGAAGAACTGTCCATTTCTTGTTTAGTCCATTACATTTAACTGTTCCTGATAGTTGCCTTGAGTGTAATCCTTATTCATGAATTTGCAATTTTTTTCTCTTTCAGACTATTTCTATTATCCTGTGGGTGTCCAGTTACTGTGAGAGTGTCCTGAGACCATACAAATTAAATTTACAGAAAAAGAAAAAGAAGAAAAAAGAAACCAGCATCATTATGGTAATAACAGAGAAAAGACAAGTAATAATCTGGCTGCGCGTTGCTTTTTCTTTTTACTGTTTTCCTGCGTGTTGTAAGAGACCTTATGATCCTATCTGTATTTATTTTCTCTCCCCAGCATTTTTTTTAAGTTACACACCTACAGGGAAGCTGAAGGACTAATATAATGACACCCACGTATCCTTACCTAGTCTCACCGCTTGTTAACAGTTTGCTCCATTTGTTTTATTTCTCTCTCACTCTCCCCTACTTCCTCCCTTAGTTTGTTGAACCATTTGAAAGAAAAGTACAGACTTTATAATATTTAACAAACCCCAGGATAGAGCAGGGGCTCTACAAAAACCACAGTACTCAAGAAATTTAATATTGATACAATAATTATGTCCTTCATAGCCTTTTTTAAAATACTAGAATTCTACTAAGGATCTGACATTTTTTAAATCTGACACTTCCTTAGCCTATTGTTTTTTTTTTATTTGAAGAGTCTAGCTAGGATTTAGGTAGAATGTTCTACAATCTAGATTGGGCTAATTTCCTCAGGTTTAGATTAAACATGGATGTTTAATCTATGTATCTTTTTCAGCAAATTAAATCAAGAGGCCCTAATGTTGTGATGTCCTGTTATTGGTGATTTCAGATTTAATTATTTGATAAAGGAAGTGTACTGGATGTCTTTATTGTAAAGGAGCCTTTCCCCCCTTTAATTAATAAGTAATCTATGAGATGATGCTTTGAGAATGAATATCTCAGTTTCCACCAGCTTTTCACCCACTGGTTGTAGCATCCATTGTTAGTCTAATTTGCATGAGTCACCACGACATTGATGGTTCCACAATGGTGATTTTTAAAAATTCTGTCAGCCCGTTATCTTTATTAGATGGCATTATTCACATATATGCATTTGTATATTTTTAATATCACCATCTATTTGAGGATCACTATGGACTCATTCTTTTTTAAATTTACCTTATAATCCAATGTCATCATTTTCTTTTGGTTATCCAAATTTGCCCTGTGGGAGCCACTTTAAGATGGTTCCTGTCCTTGAACATGTCCTCATCTGTTTTTAAGCCCTTATATTTTGGAACAGCAAAAATGCTCCAAGCACTTTGTACTTTCCCACTGAACTGAACTGAACTGAGACAGTTTTTCAAGGGGCCCTGGTTCCTTTGTGGGGAATGGTACTTCAAAACCAAGATCTAGGTGTTAGGGGTACTAATTGCTATTAGGTTTCATAATTTCTAGTTCACGTCAGTAGAGAGAGAGACAGGAAATTTATTACCCACACCAACACACACCTAGAGTTTTAAATAATTCATTCTGACTGATACCTCCAGCTTCAGTCCAACATCACTGCTCTTCCTCCCTTCCTTCTCTCATTCCACACTGTAGCTTCCTTTTCACGGGGTGAGGACCCTGTTTCCCCACAGCATCAAAATGTTTGTTCATTTGCTGCTTAACAATAAATACCAAATAGTTTTGGAATTAGTCCAGTTCCACTACTAGTTCCAATAACAAACCCATTAATAAAATTCAAATTTTTTGCAGTTGCCTTGGAATGTGTTTCACTCAGCATTTTCAGATATTTAAAAAAAAAAAAAAAAAAAAAGAGTATGTTCCAGTGAATGTAGACAGTCGAGGTACTCTGTAAAAGCCCTGGAATTAAAAACTGAGATTATGTTCTTAGTGGGATGTAAATAAAGTTCTTTTATTTCTGCTTGTGCTTGATTTTGGTTGATTTTGGAGTTTCCTCTCGTCTTTATTGTTTTAATTTGATTTTTGAATGTGTGAAACATTTATGTAATTTATATTTTTTTAAGGAAAGTTATTTAGGATTTATTCTAATATGCTCTCTTATGTTTGAGTTTATCCTATCATTATTAATGGGAGGTTTTTGTTCAATATAGCAAAATAGTTATTAACCACTGTTAATTTGAAAATCTTGATGATTTTAGTAGTAATATTGATTTCCTGCACGATTCAGTAACAATTCAGGAATAACAAATTCAGGAATTCCTTAGATTTGACACTGTGTTGGGTGTTACCATTCATTCACAAACAAAGTATACTTAGATTGGGATGAGAGACTAACTGAAGGGACCTTCTCTTGGTCACTGTGTTGAAGATAATGTGACATGCATGAGTGTAAAGCCAGAAGGTATAGATCAGAGTGGCTCTGTTACTGTCTGCTGATGGAAGCCTTCACTCATAGAGCTTGTTCAGTAGCTTTTTGGTATTTGGATTTTGTGGAGTTTGTACTTGTTGCTTTCTAGTTTCCAAAAATAAAAATAGCTTACCTATTTTTATGATTATCACAGTAACCTAAGGATGTAAATAACGTGAAGGTCATCCATATTCCCACTCACCAGTGACAGCCACTACAAACAAAGCAGAATCGTGTTCTACAGGTTCTGCAACTTCCTTTTTTTGTTTGTTTTCATTTAATGGGATATCTTGTACGTCTCATTTCTGCAAATATATATGTTTCTCAATACTTTTAATGGTTTGATGAATATTTGGTTCTAATCTTTTAGATATTATAAATTATACTGCTATTAAAATATGGACAAACACACAAAGAGGAATATACAATATGTTTTTCTTATGATATCTCTTTGATCTGAAATTACTGTAGATGTACATCTTTACAGTCCCCAACAGTGTTGAATGCCTGTATCCTGCCCATCTGATTGGTAGACAGTGCTATTCCTTTTTTTCTGATTTGCATTTTTAAAAATTCTATTGATAATGAACCTTCAAAGAAGACTTCTTGAGTGAAGAGCTGGCCTTATTACTTGATTGACTCATTTTCTTGTGGTTATCTTTTTTTAATTGTATCATGTTGCTGGGATTTCTTTGCTATATTTTTTGTTCTGACTTTGCCCAGGTTTCCTGTGGTGGTAGTAATATTTTTCCTATTGATATATTTTGAGCTGTTGGGTTCTTAACATAATAGTGTTATTAATTCTCTGTCATAGATGATTCAGTTTTTCCCAGTTTGTCATTAGTCTTTTAACTTGAGTGATTTTTTTTTTGTCACTATAGTGATTTAAAAAAAAAAGATTTTTTAAAATGGTTCCTAACTTAGTATAATGTTTACAAAGGAACTTTCAATTTATAATTGCAGAAGTCATTCCCTAAATTTTCCTCTGGGACTTTAATGGATTTTTTTAAAAAAATATTTAATCTATCTGGAATTAATTTTGGTATTTACTATTTTGTATGTCAAAAATCTGTAGCTAGTTATCTCCGTACCGTTTATCCACTTGAAATTGCTGTTTTGAAATGCTACCATTCAAATTCTCTTACAGTTTTTGCTCTGTCTCAGATTTGTTTATTTTCACTTTGTCAATTTAGTTATATGCCAGTACCCTCTGGATTTAATGTAAGCATAATACACTCTGATATCTTTTAGGGCAAATCCCCCTTGACTACTCTTTTTCAGAATTCTCTTGGCTGTAATCACCTATTTTTTTTTCTATTAGAACTTAGAATATTCTGTTTCTTTAATTAACATTGGAGGAGATCTCAAAGACATAAAGGGAAGAAGTGAAGTCTTAGCTCCTCTCATCACCCTTAGTGTTCCTGGAGATTCTCAGCCTGGAGTTGAATAATGACCAACCAAGATATTTTTCTATCGGAATTTTGTCTGTAGTTTCCCAGGGTGAACTGAAATCTCATTTTAAAAAATGCTCAAGTCATTGTTGCTGAGTTGGCATTATTTGGTGGCAATCAAACTTACCATGGTTTTAGAGACTGTGTTAATACCCCAAACTGTGTCCACGCCTATTACTGTTGATAGCATTAAGTAAACAGTATGGAATCAGTTAGTATAGCTTATATGATGGAAGCATGGGAAATGTGTTTGATAATCTTTCAACTTTTTAAAAATCTTTTTTTCAGCCACCTGTCTTTACCAGTTTTCAAGACTATGTTACTGGGCTTCAGACTTTAATTTCCAATGTTGTGGATCATATTAAAGGGCTTGAAACTCATCTAATTGCACTTAAACTTGAAGAACTTATTTTAGAAGACACCTCTCTCTCACTGGTAAGAGAATGTAGGCGATCAGTAATGAGCCAAATGAAAACATGTGTTCTTGTCCTCGTCACGAGGACACGTTAATTTTCAATGTGTCATTCTTCCCTTACAGGAATTGTGACTGGAAGGTGCCTGCAGTGGTAGTTTGTTGTGTTGGGGGGTGGGAGTGGTGGACTCCTCCGTTCCTTTATTTCCACCCTGTTGCCCCCACCCACCGGCCCAGCCCAGCCCTTCTTTCTGTACATTGCTGTCCCTGGTTTTGTTTGTTTGTTTGTTTTTTTAAAGATTTTATTTATTTATTTTTTTAGAGAGAGGAGAAGGGAGGGAGACAGAGAGGGAGAGAAACAGCAATGTATGGTTGCCTCTCACATGGCCCTCACAGGGGACCTGGCCCGCAACCCAGGCATGTGCCCTGACCGGGAATCGAACCGGGACCGTCTGGTTCCCAGCCCACACTCAATCCACAGAGCTACACCAGCCAGGGCAGTGCTGTCCCTGTTTTGAGGAACAGAGGAAACCAGATACATTTTTGCAATCCAGGGACAGTCTCCTTGAGTGAGAATTTACTTGCCACTGGGCTGGCTGGCGTCTTTGCCACCCTAGCGGTTATTACTTGAACAAGGAGAGATGCTGGACATCAGAGTAACTATGTCATAAATAATTAGTGTAGAGCAAGCTAGCCAAAAAAAAAAAAAAAAAAAGAATAGAACCAAGTATGGAGTCAAACGTAGCAGTCATCAGATTTCTCCTGATAGTTATTTTAGGCTGGTTTCTTAAAATTCTGTTAGCAAAATCCCTGTAAAGTCTTGCCTTTCAAATGTGGATTCTTTTAAAAAATTACATACATGAAGTTTTCAGCCTGAAATAATTGAAGATTTAAAGGTGTCAGGTGAGTTAACATTCACGAGCCTGGAGTAGGTTTAGGATTTTGATAGAGGCCAGGACAGTGGTGGCACCCCCCATTTCTAGGGGGTGCTCCAGTGACGGAAGTCTGATCTTGAGGGAATGCTGCCCTTGAGCATTCTCTGACCTGAGCCTCTGCCCGAGAGGGAACCCGTCCAGTAGGCCGCCATCGTAGCCCTAGACTTTCCCCAGGAAAGGGAAAGAAAGGAACCTTGTTAGGCACACTAGCTGTAAGAGATCGCAAGCTCCTCTTTTGTAAAGCTTCAACACAGTGGGTGGGGGCGCTTACTGTGGGTAGGGGCTGAGAGCTTTTACATGCTGAAAGACTGAGTGAAGAAAGCAGACATATATTGAGATGGTAAACTAGAAGTTTGGTTTTGGCCTGGTAAGCTGTATATTCAGCTGCTTTCCATGTATATTAGAATCAATGTAGACTTCAGTAGTGATTAGAAGTACTAATTGATGAATTATTTAATTCTTCAGTATTTTTGTCTTCTTTTTTTAAGCCTTTGTTTTGAAAGTAAAATATGCCCATGGTAAAAAAAAATTCCAAGGGTAAAGAAAGAATATAGCAAATGTCTCCCTCCCACTCTAACCTGCTCCCTAGTTAGTTCCCTTTCCAAGAAGGAACTGCTATAATCAATAGTTTTCATCTAACTCTTCCTGAGTTAGATGAGTCATCCACAAGCATATTATGTCTGTTTCTCTCCCCCCACCTCTTGCCTGTAAATACAAGCAATAGCATCCTATACACATTGTTTTGTCTTGCTTTTTTGTACTTAGTCTGTAGGAGACCATTATGTATGTGTGCTTATCTACCTTATTTTTTTAATTGTCTGATAATATTTCATTATCTCTTTACACACAAATATACGTTTGTTTCAAGAGAATTAGAAAATAGAGAATAGTACCTCCCAGTTCCAGCCTCAAATCACTTCCTATCCAACCATCAAGAACCATCCCCACCTCTCCCTCTCATCTATTCCTGTAATATATTTGTATCTGCCACTAGCCTTCATGACTTCCAGGCAGTTGTGAACCCAGTAAAGGCTTAGTAAGTGAATCCTAGAGAGGTAGGTACATCCCAGGTAGGATTCTCGCCTTCTATCTCCCACTTGAGAGACACTTGCTGGTTCTTTTGGAACACTTTTTTTACATGTAAAGAAATCTGGTAATTTATAGTTGTAACTTTTACTTTTTAGACCAAATCCAAACTCATTCTGTATTTGAAACTCACATCCCCTTTCCTGAATACTATAGAAAACTGAAAACTGAAAATTACAGTAGTTATTCTTAAAAAAAAATCTTAAAGATTGCACGCTTGGACAAATGCCACATTGCTTCATATAGTTGGGCTTTGCTGGGTATCTTTGAGATTTTTAATAAGTAGATATAGATTTATTGACCACGCTGTGACTGGGCTGAGGACTTGTAGAAATACAGTGGTCAAAGACCTGACTGCAGAGATACAAATTAATTTGGAGATACGTCATAGGCACAAAAATCTGAGCTAGTCTAAAAGTCTTACCAGGGAAGGGACGTTTGAGGACTGAGTTCTCACCAGGCAGACAGGAATGGATTAAAGGGGTTCCAGACAGGAGGAGGCAGGCAGAAGCATGGAAGCAGGGAAGTGAATTGTGTGGGGCACCGCCAGGCAGGCAGCCGGCAGAGCCCAGGACACATGGTATGTGGGAAGGACTGCTGGGCACGGGAAGGCGACAGGCCCCGCAGCTCTGCTGTGGTGGCTGTCAGCGGTGGTTCTTCTTTAAAGATCTGTCTGCCTCCTAAAACGAGGAATAAGATTTCTCTTTCTGAGTATTCTAGAGGTTATCCTTAACTTCGGGCTACTCTAGAGTTTTCAAGCTTTGTGAGTCTGTCCTCTTTTGACCTTGGGAAAGTCACTTAACCTTTGGGTTGCAATTTCTTTATCTATAAAATGAAAATCATAGTACTACCTACTTTTTAGGATTATAATGATTAAATAAAATAATAATGGCCTTTTATTGTGTACTCTTTTTTTTTTTACTGCCTTTTATTAAAGTTCCGTGTGTGTGTTGTGTGTGTACATACACACTGAGCAGCGCCAGCCATCAAATATAGGATCCATACAGTGCTGGGTACTTGTCTTTTGAGTTAAAAAAAAAAATCTCTTCAGTTTCCTTCAGGTTACTTCTTTCTTTCCTTTCTTTCTAAACTTGAAACACTATAAATAAGGCCTGTAGGCTACCACTTTGAGCCCTGGTCCCCTGTCCTCCTCCCTGGGGATAGCCACTGAAACTGGTTGTGTGCCAGGACCTTTTTATTTTTCCCATTTATACTCAGAGAGAAAATCCACAGTATTTTTTGCATCTTTAAAAAACCATCTGGTTTTAATATAAATTTGTAATGTGCTCTATTATCTGTTAGTTTTTAAAAGTAAACAATATACTATGTTTTATCCTGAAGCTTGGTGTTTTTTCACTCACCCTTATGTTCAAGAGGTCTGTTCAGACTAATACATATAGGTCAACCTTGTTCTTTAAACAACTGTGCAGTATTCAAAACATGAATGCACCACAGCCCCTGGACATTTTAATTTGTTTCCGTACTTTGCTTTTACATAGAGTACTGAATGTAATGATTTGCACATACTTTCTTATGCACATTTGTATTTCTTTTTTTAATATTTTATGTATTTATTTTTACAGAGAGGGGAAGGGAAGGAGAAAGAGAGGGAGAGAAACATCAGTGTGTGGCCGCCTCCTGGGCGTCCTCCACTGGGGACCTGGCCCACAACCCAGGCATGTGCCCTGACCGGGAATCGAACTGGGACTGTCTGGTTCCCAGCCCGCGCTCAATCCACTGAGCTACACCAGCCAGGGCTCATTTCCTATTTTTTCTTATGTCAACTTCTAGTTAGAAATACCAGTTTTTTAGCTTTATCAGTTTTTTAGCTTTATATAACTTATAATAAAGGTTACTTGAAAGAACAGTATTTTACTAAAGAAACAGTCTCAGTGAAAAATCACATGGAAAAATGTATATCTATAATGAGCTTTAGCCTTTGAATTTTATGAAATTGAAAATGACTCACTCTGTTCTGATGGAGCTTTCAGTGAGACTAAAGGTATGCTAACTTTAATTTATATCTGCAGAACTGGAATCTGGGGGGGATTGCTTTCTGAGTAGGACCATTAATTCTTGTCTCCTTTGTAGGAAGAGAGAAGGTTTTCAAAGACTGTGCAAGGGAAGGTACAGAGCAGTTATCTGCACTCACTTCTGGAAATTGGGGAGCTGCTGAAAAAAAGACTTGAGACCACAAAGAAACTCAAAATTTAAGGAAGTGGGAAACGTGGGCACTGATGACTCTACAGCAGAAAATGGTATCATCTTCCCAGGCAAAATCTACATCTGGTTGAGCACCATTTTAATTGAGAACTTCCTCATAATGTGCATGAAGGACTTTGATCGTGAATTAATTTTTTAGGTATTAAATGTATACAGCTGATTAAATTATTGTATATAAACCAGAAGCAGGACCCTCATCTGGGTTTGACCACTTTTTATACATGTTCATACGCATATGGCAGCCACAAGAGAACCCCACTTTTCTTCTGCCCTGCTGCCACCAGAGACCTCTGGTCACGGAGGGTCCTGTAAAAGCAGCAATAGAAGTTAAGCATAAATCATCGACCTCAGAGCAGCTAAATGGCCGTACCATTATAGCAGCCATGGACATTTTGGTCTGGTCCTTGATTGAGCCTTAGGAAGCAGAAAGGAGAAGTAGAGGGGGACCAAGACTGGGAGCAGGCCCTCTTTCCACATTGGCAGTTTAGTTTTGAGGCTTGCTCAGCTGCTTGGCTCCCACAAAACCCAAGGCAGGTACCCGAAGGGCCTTGGATGAAATTTGGCATAAGTACCAGCCACCGAAAGGCACCCCCCAGACAACCACAGGCGCTCGTTTTCTTGCTTAGTCCTAATAACCAAGACATCCCCATCCTAGCTCCAGTGAGAGTTAAGTCACAGATAGGCTTCTGTTAACCACTGCTGTTTGGAGAGGAAAGCAGTGCAGACCACTTAGAATAAGCCTGCTGAGGACTGGCTTGCTGTCTTTCATCCATTTGGGAAAAATGGGAATCACTTTTAAAGAAGAGAAGTGTTCATATTTATGCAGGCAAGTGGAATACCAACGTCATTGGTTTTGTGAGATACATATATATATATATATATATGAGATATGCTTTTACATGTATATGTATATTTTCAAGCATATGTGTGTGTATGTGTGTATATATATATATGCTTGAAAATAAAGATATAATACTTTAGCTTTGTTTTATTTTTAAGTGGGGGGTTTGGGAAGGAAGGAAAGAAGGAATGTATATTATGGACTTAACCTAGGTTTTAAGTTTTAGGCTGGCAAAAGAAATGTTACCCATTGGTTTGGAGATTCAGTCTACTTCAAACCTGAGAATTACACCAAGGCGGTGTTTAGTGGTTCACCTGGAGCCCCTGAAGCTTTGGCTTCTGAAGTGCGTCGGGCAGAAAAGATAAAGATGAACGTTGCTCTTGAAAATGTTACACAGTTTGTACAGTTGCTTTGATAATGTGTTTGTGTTTGAATCTGTGCTTCTGTTTTTGGTCTTTGTTACTCAAATACTGTTAAAGTTAGTAATTTTGTAAGAGCAAAGAAATGAATTTGATGAAGAAATTCAAGCATCTGGTGGAGGATTAATTTTGAAGACCTTAGAAGTCCTTTTCAGCTCACTTCTTCAGTGAAATGTGATACTTTTTTCTTTCAAAAGCAACCCAGAGAGAGCTTGGAAAGGCTCTATATGCAAAGCAGTTGTATTTCGTCTCCTCATCTTGACTTTCAAGACTTACAGTTTGATAAGGTGATTGATAACTGTTTAAACTTCAAAGGAAATTTTAAAGAAAATTATATTACTCTCTTAAAATAAGACTTGGAAATCCTGGTCCATTAAGTAATTTCAAAAAGTGGTTTTCGATGTAAATTGGTAGCCACAGCTATCACACCCCATCCCCAAAGGAAGAACTGATTAACAAGATGAATTGAGAATTCTGGTTGATTCCAAATGTAATTTAATGACAACGTATCATAATTTCATAAAACTGTGGCCTGCCTAGATGGAATTTTGTATGTATATGGGATGGGGTATGTGTGTATGGCATGTGTTCTTGAAATGATGTTCCTTTGAATGTCCAAAACTACTGCATATAAAAGTAGAAATGCTCTTTAAACAAGTCTTCAACTGAACAGTGTAGCGTACATTTGCTTGGTGGGCTGGCCTTGGTCCTCAGGGACAGCGTGTGACCCCAGTGGTCTACCTGACTAGTCTCTTGCCCAGGGGCATCTGGGACCTCTACTAAAAACTCAAAAGGTGGGTTTTAGGGACAACGTCATGTTGAGATAATTCTTCCTTTGTTACTTGCTGATATTCCTACTAGATGTAGCATTTCAATTAGATCCAATCTCTTATGTTTTGAGAAAATTGTAAAAAGAATGAAATTATGCATAAATGGCCAATATCTTTTATTAATCTGTTCTTTTGGAAACTGTCATGCACTATAAATTGTGTATAGTGTGTATATATATGTATATGTACACACACACACACACACACACATACACATATATATTCTTACATGAGTAAAAAGCACCCTCTCCAGCAATCGTATGTCATTGGTATTTGAAGAGAATTCTCAAATAACCCATTGCTGCTGCTGCTGTTTTTGGATTGTGTGGGTTTTTGTTTTGTTTTTGTGTGGTATATTTCTATTTAAAAAAAAAAGGAAAGGAGAAAAACACAACTACTGTTTACAGACTGAAAAATTACTGCTTTTTATACTACTGAGATCCTAAGTTAAGACTCTCCAAAGCAAACATTTGGTTTAAATCATTTATCTGATGTGGATAAAAGGTAGAGAAATTGTTAGTGTTCTCCAAATAATGAAAAATGTACAAATGCCTAGCTATGTTGCCCATCAATTTTGTATATTTTCATAATTTTAATTGTTCAAAATTGCATTATATTTTGCAATCACTATGTTTAATCTGGATTTGTCTTTCATTTTAACTTTTAATATAAAAAGGGGTTTCAGTGTATCTATGGCCTTGTTATTGAAACTCTTCCTACTTATTTGATGTGGTTTATTAAAATGGGAAGTATACATTCTTCCTCCAGAATAAGCATAGCAAATCTTTAAACTGGATGAGTTAATTTATATAAATACCTTTAAGTTTGCATTTATTTCTACCTGGTTCATTTTTCAGATTCCTAGAAGCTACCTTTTAAATGGTATTATTCACCTCAATTTTATATTGAGTGTTACATTCCTCAGCTAAATTGTAATATTTGTGAATTTAGTATTTATATTCCAAGGCCATTAGTCTTTTTAATAGCAGTACCTTGCATGCTAGCATTTAATAATTTATATATATATATATATATATAACTTATTTTAGTACATGCTGCATTCCATTTTAGGCTCTGCTGATATAATGGTAAATGAGACCATATATCCTTAGTTAGTGGCCAAGGTGGGCAAAGTGACAATAAATATTAGCTTGTAATTAAGTTCTGTTTAATAAAATAACTCAGAGTATGTGGTAAACTGGGTCCTGAGAGGATGCTTTGAGTGCTGCCATCTGACCTGAATAAGGAAGAGTCAGCCCTGGAGAAGGGAACACAAGGTCCAAGGCCCCAGGGCAGGAAACAGCTAAGCTCCTTCCAGTGACTGGGAAAAAGAAAATGGCTCAAGTGGCTGGGATTTAATGAAAGTCCTAGGAAGAGAGAGGTAGGGATTGAGATAGAAAGTAGAGTGGGATCAGAGCAATAAGGACTTTGAGGCCAGGGGAAGGACTGAGATTTCTAAATTTGGTGGGAAGCTAACGGGGGTTGCAGAAAGGCTGGTGACAGAACTCATCCAAGAGTACGTGACTCCACAGGCCAAGGCCAGGTTTATTCAGCCACGCTGACAGTACAGTGGAAAGAAGAGCCGTTTGTTTTTCTGCCCTGTGATTATTAAGTGTTCTTTGAGCCCTGAGAAGTCAATTTTTGTCTGCTTTCATCCCAACATTATCTTCTTTAGCAAAAAGGTGGGTACTTGGATATTACCTCACTGCAACTTTAATTTCCCCAAAAGGTGGCTCAGGGTTACACTTTTTCATGTTCCTCGTTTTTTAGATGCTGCCACTGCTTGATGCAGACGTGTATTTCCTACAATTGGAGGGTAAGCAACTGTGAGCCAAATGCTTCTAAAAATTAATTGGAGGGTATCTAAAGGAGTTTAAACTTGAGCACTGCACAGCTTTTTTATAACTTCCAGCATCCACATACCCCACTAAATGGGTCCCAGGTAATGTCCTATTTTACATATGGAAAAGTTATTGCATATGAGGTTGCTACTTAAGACCACCCAGTGGGGTAGGGGCTGAATAAGATTCAAACTCAAGCACTGATGAAATGAGCTGACATCCCGACCCTCCCCCCACTTGCACACACCATCTCACATTCTTAGTCTCGATGGTTATGTTCAAATTCCCATTCCATCTTGGTTCTCTACTGAATAGTCAGTCTTTCCTGATGCAATTCTAATGCTAACATTTTGTGGCACCAATTACCAAGGACTATTTGTAAATTAAAATTATTCTTGGCAATATTTGAGATAACTTGCAAGTTCCTTAGCATAGGGTTGGTTCATGTTGGATCCAGGGTCTCATTTGCTTCAGGTTACCTGAAACGTCCCTCAGAATTATACTTGTTTGATTCTGGGAAACCAGTCCATAGCCTTCATTACAGATTAGTAGCATCTGAGTCACAGTATTATTTAATTAGATGCTAAGAAGTAGAACAAATCCATTTGGCTTAGGTGTCAGAGAAGACTGAATTTTGTGTGACATATGCAAATCAGTTCAGACTCTCAGCTAGAAACAGGGCCCATCTTTAAGGGAAAGTATTTGGCACAAAGAGCCTCTAATGTTTAATAATCTAGTCCTGTTCAATAGCCAGTGTTTCTTCAACTCAAGACCCAAGGCTTATTATAATGATACCCCGCCTGGACCCATCCAATGAAGTACCCTGGATATTACCACTTCTCACCATTGAGAAGATGAGACTACATTTAGGGATGGTGGAAACATTTAGTTTTTTCCCTATCTGCCATTTGTCTTACTCTAATTTCCATAAGACAGTAAATACTTAGTTCTTTGAAAGTGACTATTTTAGATAAGAAAAAGCTAGACCTGGCCAGGTAGCTCTATTGGTCAGAGCATCGTCTCAATGTGCCAAAGTAGTGGGTTTGATCCCCAGTCAGGGCACATACAAGAATCAACCAATGAATGAATGCATAAATAGGCAGAACAACAATGTTTGTTTCTTTCTGAAATCAATTAAAACAAAAACCTCGAACAGCTCACGTAAGTTTACCAATGAGAAGCATCCAAAAAGATCTCACAAAATTTTCATTTAGAATTGAATTAGTGAGTAGGGGAAATAGTGTAATTGTTGGGCCAAATATATACAGTGGTGAGCAAAAGTAGGTTTACAGTTGTAATACAAATAATACAATAGTAAATAATAATACAATAAACTTTCACATCCTCAAAACTGTAAATCTACTTTTACACACCTCTGTGTATTCTTTTGTCAAATGCTCAGTAGTGCTCTGGCTGTTGCGACTCAGGGAGTGCCAGGCAGTTCCATTCCCAGTCAGGGCACCAGCCTGAGTTTCGAGCCAGGTCCCCAAATGGGGCAACCGATGGATGTTTCTCTCCCTTTCTTTCTCCCTCCCTTCCCCTCTCTCTAAAAATAGGTAAATGAAATCTAAGAAAAATGATTTAAAAAATAAATTTTTCCTTAAAAAGTGTTGAGTACCTATGCTGCCTATGGGCAGGCCTTTAGGTTGAGCACCTTTTACCTAGCCGAACTGGTAGCCTAAGCTGCCACAAATGTTTTTGTCCTGTCCAATTCAACACGTGGGCTTTCCTGCATTTTTTGTTTCCAATGACTTTAAATACCAATGTGGTTAAAAAGAAGGGAAGAAACAAAAACTATTTCATTTGCCAACTCCATTCAACTGAAATTTCTTTGTGTGGGTGCAATTAAACATATTTCAGGAGCTGTAGTTTGATCTTTTCAAATAGTTAAATATGAAAGTGGGGATGTTAGGAAGCTTACCACTGCAGGTACTGCTCATCACTCCAGAGAACAATTTCAACGTTAGTACAATGCTCCTCTCTGCTTTTTTAAAGGTTGGTACTTACTGAGTAACTGACAGTGACAAAGTAACTTAGATGGCAGACAATCCCCTCGTTTTTTAAACTTTTACATTGAACTGAATCACATCATTTAGCTGTCTAACATTGAACTAAAAAAAAAAACCTGTCAGATTGTATCAGCAAAACTAAGGCTTTCCTGTGCATATTTCACGAGGTATAGAAAACAGTTACACTGAGGTTCATTAACAGTGCCATTTAGTTTTAAGAACAAAAACATGTGGACAATGCAATTTACCACCCACAACCAGTCCATGTGAGTCTGAACGCCAGTGGAGTAAGTTAGGCCTTGAACTGGGACTAGCCCCTGCAGCGTTCACCAGGACAGTCTGCTACCCTGCTACAGTGGGATCCACACCAGCTTGGATTAAAAAAAAGTCAAAGAAGCAAGCAGGTCATAGTCCAAAGTGCAATTTGTAAAAGAAAACTGATGACTTTGGGTCCACTTAACCAAAACATGGAAACTTTAATTGGATCAGAATTATACCTGTCAAGGATGTGGGCAGTACATTCTTTATAGCACCAATTCCTTCTGAGGGGGAAATTCCCAAGCCATCTGAGTGAGTGTTCTAGCTGAACCTGGGCTGGCTATAGAGACATCCCACGCATGGTCATGTCAGCATCAAAGTCTGGGCGTGCTCAGATTTCTTACATTCATCTTATACCCCTTACACCCCAGGAGGGTCTCACAGCCAGTAGTTAACTTTCCCTCCCCACCCCCACCAAACTCTGGAAAACCCTGGAGTGCCTTTTTACAGCTCCTCCTTCTCCCCCTTCTTCTGGAAGGCAGTCAAGATGTTTAGGCTCTTCTGGAGCTCCTCCTTCTTCCCGTCACTCATCTTGTTCTTCTCAATCAGCTTGGTGATTCGGGTCATCTCTGATGCTGGAAAGTCCTCACCTTGGTCTAAGACCTTCCCCATGATCTTTAGGTACTGCTCAGCCCACTTCTTCTCAGTCTCCTTCACACTTGCAAGGTTGTTTTGTCCCCGCTTCAAGAGGGCCCGGCGGGCCTCCGCGCCAGAGGCCCTGATGAACTCTCCAGCAAGGGTGTCATAGGCAGGCAGGCAACCAGGCATACCTAGGTAGACTCCTTGCCCCTTTAGCCAGCGCTGGATGGCTCCGACCTTAACTGGCCCGCTATATAGGATTGGGTTCTCAAAGTCCCCATCCCGGAAGAGGTAGAAGACTGGGTAGTTGTCTTTGTCCAACTTGTATTTCTCACTTAGCTCCATGTTCAGCTTGTCACCATAATCTGTGAACAGAAACCAGGCATGAGGAGCAAGACCATGAGAATACAAGGCAGAAGCCAATCTGAGCTGAGAGGAAGATGAATCTTGGCTGTGTCTGAATTGCTCCTCTGCCACTTCCCAGCCGGGTGGCCTTAGTCACGTCACATTTAACCTCTCTGAACTTTTTTCCTCATCTGAAAAGTGGTGATTCTTCTGAATATTTATTTATTATATGCCCACTATGTGCCAGGTACTGTTCTTCGTGCGGGGATCTAGTTGTGATGAAGAGTATAAAGTTCTCCAACCCCAATGAGCTCATGTTCTTCTAAGGGTGAGAAGAAAAGTCATAAACAAATGACCACAACTGTTTGGTGCCACAATGAAAATAAAACAGGGTGATGTGACAGTGGGTAGGAAGGCCCCTTTCAGGTAGTCATGTCTGTGGAGATGGCATGAGCTGAGGGGCCGGAATATCAGGGAGCCAGACATGTGAAGATCTGGGAAAAGTGTCTGTGGTAGAAAAGATTGGACGTGCAAAGCTCTGAAGCAGCAAATGAGCTGTATGTACAGGGTCTGGCAGAAGTAGCACCACTGAGCGTGGTTGGTAGGGCACATGAATGTCTCACACGAAATGGAGAGCAATTTGAAAGTTTCACCTAAAATGTCCTATGGTGTGCTTGAGTGTGATATTGTTGTATTGCTGAATTACATGCTTATGATTTTGTAATAAAAGATTTGGCATAGATTACCAGCTCATAAAAAAGGGGCATTATTTGTGTTGGACCCCTGTATTTAAGGATTACAAAGTCCAGTGTGGCTGGAGCTTATCGAGACAAGGGAGTGTGTGGTAGGTAACATAGTTCCTATGACACAAGGGCTGCTGGGAGGACCCAATGAGGAGATATGTGCATTTACCTTAGCAGAGTTAAGTGCTTAATATGTGGTAGCTGTTAGGATTTGCAATGTCCTGCCAAAAAGGCAACGGCAGTCCCAAGGGCTGATGCGGGACAGTTGGTTTCTTACATCGTGAAGAAATGGCCAAGACCACCTTTCACAAGGTAACAGAATAGGAAGCGTGTGGCTCCAAACCTGGTTCTGCCACTTTAAACTCTCCTCTCTTGAGCAAGTTACTAGAAGCACTGTTTCTTAACTTGAAAAATGGAGGTCATAGTACTTCACAGTTAGTCACAGGATGAGATATATGTTAAACACTTGGTACAGTGGCCTGGCCCACAGTACACATTTGATAAATGTCAAAAAACTGGGAATGAACTCACAGTTGGGTCAGAATTGACCAACTGCCCTGGAGACGTGTGCCAGCTATCTCTGCCCAGGACCAGCTTACTAGGGGCTGAGGCATTCCCACTGGGAGGAAACAGAGAGGCAGGAAGCCACTGCACATGGAAATAAATACTTAGTTGAGTTCTGGATAAGCCACTCCCTCCCCATGCCCTGCACAGCCTTGAGCTTCAGTCTTCCTTAATTATAACAGGGAGGTACACAACACATCTCACTTCTTAGGTGGGGTTCCAGTGAAGATTAAAAAGGCAATGTCTGCATACATCGTTCCAGGTTGTAAACCACTAAATGTTGGCCACTATTATTATTAAAGTTGTCACTGTGGTTGAGAGCTGCCCTTGTGGTAGTGGCAACTCTGATGGATTTGAGGTGAAGCCAAACCCAATAGTTTGGGTATAAAAGAGCTGAAATGAAGACGGAAGAATGGACCATGCCGTCTGTTAGAGGAGGCATTGCATCCCCTCTCGCCAGTCTCTTGCGATGAGAGCTCCAAGTTCACACAGTAAGTTTAATGTCAGTGGGTATAGAGGGTGAAGGATGGTGGATTCCCTCTCCTCAGACACCTGCATGGCTGAGCTGAGGTTCTGTGGTCACAGAATCCGCTCAGGCTAATCTTACTGTGGGTACCAGATTTCTTGAGAGGCCACGATCCCATTTTCACCCTTCGTGTGGCTCAGACAGAAAGGTGCTAGGTATTCCTCCTACGAGTAGGGAAGTAATTCCTAGCTTCCTCCCTTTCTGCCCTCCCCAGTTGTCTGGACTTGTCCATACCTGAGATCCCCACCTCTGCCACCAAAAGATCGTCGCTGGAGGCCGAGTTTTCAGCCAGACGCTTGAACTCATCCTGCTTCTCACCGTAGGGGTACTGGGTGTCGAACTTCACCAAGACGAACTTGCTCTTGGGAATGACCTGAGGATGTACAGAGCTGAGCAAGTGGAGGTTCCAGGAACCTTTGGGACTAACTGCCTTTCCCAGCGGACCCCCGGTTAAGAAGTGGAAACCAAGCCCACAAGGGAGACAAGCTCTCACATACTAGTTATTCATTCACTCACTGATTCACTTAACAATTTCGTGGTGCCTGCTGTGTGCTGGGTACCTCATTAGGTGCTTGCTCACACTAATCAAAAACATATCCAACCCTGTCTAGAGTACACAGCTGCAGATGTTCTGAGGCCCTCTCAGTGGCCCTGTGGTAAAGCCGAGGAGACCCTGGGCATACAATACGTGGCCCCAGTCATGCCCATCATCCCAGTGGGGGCCTTTCTCAGTACACAATGAAGCAGAAAAATGACAACCAACCAACTAAACATCTATAAAGGAGTTGGCACCATGGAGGATGCTTTGGCTAGGGAGCCCACAGTTTGAACTCCACAATTTCAGGGCTTGAGGGGAGTTGCTGAGAGGCCAGGCTTGGGACAATGTCCCCTCTGGCTAGATTTCCAGGTACTACACTGTCGTCAGGGCCAAGGCTTTTATTTTCATTGTAAAATTCACTTCACCATTTTAGCCAATTTAAAGTATACAATTCAGTGGGACATTGACAATGTTATGCAACCATCACTAATATCTAGTTCCAGGACATTTTTACCACCTGAAGCACATACTACCCACTGAACAGTCATTCCCCAGTCTTCCTCCCTCCCAATCCCTGGCAACCACTAATCTGCTTTCTGTCTCTATGGCTTTGTCTACCCTGATGGTATCACACAATACGTGGCCTTTTGTGACTGCCCTTTCACCTAGCACGATGTTTTCAAGGCTCATCCATGTTGTAGCATGCATCAATAGTTCGTTTCTTTTTGTGGCTGGATAAATATTCCATTGTATACATAGAGCATAGTTTGCTTAGCCATTCATCAGCTGATGGACAATTGGAATGTTTCAACCTTTTGGCTATTTGTGAATAGCTGTTCTGAACATTCATGTGCAAATCTTTGTTTTTACACCTGTCTTCATTTCTCTTGGATCTGTATCTAGGAGTGGAACTGGGAGTCATGTAATTCTATGTTTAACATATGGAGGAAACCCAAGGACTTCTTTTGATGATTTCTTGTCCAATGCACAGATCTGATTTAATGAACTGCTTCTGGTCAGTACTGCTGCCTTCTCTTCCTCCTACAACTTTTTGTTTTCCTAATCAAATAGTGCCAGTCAGTATTTCATCACAAGGCTGATATCATTGCAGTTTTTGTTACTCCTTGTTCCTTATTGTGTGTTGATGCCATTTAGTTTTAGGTTTTAAAAAATATCTCACACTGCCTAGGGGCACAAGGGAAAAGGGAGAAGCCACGGCAACAGGTAAACTTTAGGTGGTCACTGACCCCCAAAATTCTGAGCTCTGGGGACCTAAAAGCAGGGAAAACTTAAAATATAAATCAGATCATATCCCTCTGACCCAACTAGCCTTATCTGAGTTCAGTACGCAAACTCATTCCCTCGCAGAGCCTTTTCATTTGCTGTCTCTGCAATGCCCTTTCCCCAGTTCTTCCCATGGCTGTCTATCAAAGCTCCGTTCAAACAGCCCCTCCTGACGGAGGCCTTCTCCACTTCTACCATCTAATACTGCTTCTTTTCCATTACACTCTATCGCTTACCCTGCTCTACTTTCTTTACTGCATTTAATCATTCTCTGAAATCCTTATTTGCTTATCTGTTATCTGCCTTCTCCACTAGATGTACATTTGTGAGAATAAGGATCTTGTCTGACCTGTTTTCTGCTGTATCCCTAGTGCCCAACAGTGCCTGGATGTAGCAGATGCTCTGAAAAGATCTGCTAAATGAACAAAACGAGGGCAGACTTTGGTGGCAGATGCTACATGTTCAGTGGAACACAATTTAAAAAGCACAACAAAGGATTTCTACCTGCAAGGGGCCTGCATTTGTATTATGAAATATTAATACTAATATTATTAATAAGGAATAAATTAATACTCTAACACTGAAACAGAATTGAAAGACCTCCATCTTTTACCTTCACCATTCTTTTACCTTCACTGGCAGAACGGTTTTGAATGGCAAGCATTTGCACAATGAACTTTTCCTTCTATATATATTTTTTACTCAGTCTGTACCTCTTAATTGCTTTAGGAATCTCTCTCCTCTCGTCATCCTTGAGGAACTGATTCCACCGTAACCTGTATTTAGGCAAGTTGCTTCTTCAATGTACAGATGAATTCATTACTCATTCATTCATTGAATAAAAAGGTACTGAGGGCCCACCATGTGCCACGCACTGTTCTACGTGAACAAGAGAACGGACAGTAAAGAAAATGGACAGGGTCTCTTATCTGTGATGGCGAAGGGCAAGAAACAAAACAAGACATAGGAAATCACTTAAAGGCAGAGCACGGGCTGAGGCCCCCGGACATGATAACACTAGGAAGCTCCCCTTCCCCCAATGATAATGAAGAGAAGCAAGACTTAGAAAAGGACTGGAGAAAACATTTGTTCACTCAACAAACTATTACTGAGCATCTTCTATGTGACGTGTAACCAACTTGCTAGGTAGTGCAAAATGATCAGTGAATAAAATAGGCAAGGTAGTTCTTCCCAAGCATATAATACTGTAGTGTGAGAAATGATGGAAGAGTCAAGAAAAGAAACTGGTGATGAGTGCTCTACAGAGAAGTCAAACAGGGTCATGTGACTGGCACTCTAGGATAGGGGATGGGGAAATCATGGAAAGACTCTGAGAAGGTCATATTTAACCTAAGCTTGAATGATGAGAAGCAACCAGCCTTCAAAGATTGGGCAAAGAACATTCTAGTCACAAGTGCAAAGGACCGACAGCAGTAACGAGCTAGGACTATATAGAAGATAGAAAGCACGTGTGGCTGGAGCAGAGGGAACAAAAATGAGAATGGTTAGATGAAAGGAGAGGGAAGCAAGGGATAGATCATGTAGGACTTAGGCTACTACGTGGAGAATGGACTGAGAGGAAACTACGTAATGATAGCTTTTACCATGGTGGTAGCAGTAAAGATGGAGAAACACCAAATGATTAGGAAATACTGTTAACTTTACAGTGCAATGTCTCCTCTAGGTCACATTTGGTCTGTGATGTTATCCCATTCCCATGTTTGGGGGAAGAGGGGGAGGCGTGTCACTTGGCCAGTAAAGGCCCCCAAAGCATAGGGCGCTGTGGGGTGTGCCTGACAACCAACCATCCATACCTACACTTTTAAATTCTTGAAACTTCGCCATGAATGGGCCACAAGTGCCAAATTCACAGGAAATCCTTTTAAAATAGGAAGGGTTCAACTACTTGCGATAGATTTAGAACTCCACTTTTTGGTTTCACGTCCCAGCAACGCGGTACAACTTAAGAAAATACAACAACGGGCTCTCGCTCTGAAACCCTTAGCTTGCTCATCTTGTAAGCAAAGTTAAAAGTTGACAGTGGGTGAAGACAGGTGCAAGCGGAGGGGGTTGGGACTGCATTCGGCCTTCAACATTTCCCACGGCCGTTTACCTAGGTCAGAACCTCAAATTCTGTAAATTTGGGAGTTGGGGTCGTGGCAAATCCTTCCATGCCTTGACCTGATTTATTCTTTCTGTCCCCAAGCCCAAGATATTCCCTATAGGGTGGTTGAACCGAAGCTTATTCTTAATGCTTATACTTTTCAGGAAGACGCAGGCTCTCCGGACATTGTTTGCCTATTGCAAAGCAGGCTACAATCCACACCAGGGAAAGAGGGGCACAGAAACGGAAGCTAACGCGACGGTTGTCTGCCCCGCCCGCCGCCCAACCACAGCTGGAGTTGTGGCGTCCGCCTCGCACGGCCCTCCGTGTCTCCCACTTGGGACTCGAGGATTGGATCTCGCCTGGCACCGCCCCCTCCTCCTAGGTGAAGGAATTGGGCACCGAGTTCTCTGGGCTGCATCTTTGCAGGAGCTCTTTTGCAAAAGAGGAACAAGTACAAACACTGCAAAGGCAAGGGTGCGCGGGGCACCTGGAGCACGTAGAACCCATGGTCATGATACGGCCTCGGGCCCAGAGTCCACCAGTCCTATGGTATGGTGGGAAGCCCCGGGATGGTAGTTACAGACCACCTGCCAGCCCTCTGTCCCCTGCGTCCCCCACGGGTGCGCACTCCCCTGGGCACTCTGGCTGCACCTGTGCGCGATGTTACCCGCCCTCGTTACCTTGTAGAAAGTGACTGTATCCAGGGGAAGGGAACCCTTGGTGTGCAGGCCGCTACTGCCCTGCGGAGCGCAGAGGAGTAGGATGAAAAAGAAAAAGGGAAACAGTGGGGAGAAAGAAGCAGCGCAGAGAATAGTGGCAGCCATAACGCCGGAGCCAGGAAGGCTGTATGCAGAGAGCGCGGAGTCGCGCGTCACGTGACCACGATGGCTCGCAGAGAAGCTCAACGCCCGCCCAGCTTGAGGGGAGGGGCCACGTGAGGGGCGGGGAAACGGGGGCTGCCGAAAGCGCGCACTCTAGGGTGGGAGGGAGGAGCGGCGTGTGCGTGTGGCGAAGGGTGCGGGCGGGGGTGGAAGGAGTGTGAGACTGTCGCGCAGGCGCACTCCGCGAGGCGCACTACCGGCTATCCCTTTTCCCGTCTTCCTCCGCGTAGGAGAGAGGCACGAGGCGAGTGCTTAGCGTGTTTGCAGCTCTTGGTTCTGTCCTTCTTCGTCTGTGAAGATGACGGCTCTAGCTATTATTTCTTCCTGCTTCCGGTCTGTCAGGCAGTCGGCTGGGATCCACTACTACCTTGTGTTAGTCTGTCAGTCAGTGTGACTGTGCTACTACCCTCACGCAGTTGGCCCACTTTTTCCCTCAGTCAGTCCAATTTTTCCCTCAGTCAGTCATGCGCTGCTCCCTCCCTGAGCCATGCCCCAAGGTGGTCAGCCAGGCTCGGCTTTTCCTCGGGGCCCCGCTGCCCCGTCAGTCGGGCCTGCTCTGAGGTGAGTGCCTCACCTGGGCGGCGCCAGGTTTTACTGAAAGCTGAGGACGCCGCCAAGCTAGGTCCTAGGCTCCAGGAAGATTGGAAAAAAAAAAAAAAAAATCCAAATAAGTCTATTCAACACATACTTGTTCAGTTTGTTTACACCAGACCCTGGATTTGCCTGCGGAATACAGAGATGAACGAGACCCGCTGTGTACCGAAGGAAGTCGGTGTTGGGGGAGGTGGAAACATTTGAATAGTAGTATCACCTGACGGTGTAATGGGTAGGAAAAAAAGACGATAATAGTGTTGTGAAAACACGCAACCCTGTTCTGGAATGTCAGGGAAAGTTGTAGACAGGAGATGACTTTTGAGATCCATCTTCTTTTGAAATAAGAGGAGGCATTTACCAGGCAAACGCGAAAGGATATTACAAGAGTTGGCAAGGGGGAAAGCATGAAAAATCTGTGAAGGTCACCTGGGGCACGTTGTAGAGGGTTTCACCAAGCTAAAAGGTTTGGAGCCATCAAAGGGTTTAACCAGGAGAGTGACTTCAAAGGAATGGATTGGAAAGCAGAAGGCTGAAGACAGACCAGTCGAGGGTCTGTTGCAATAGTCTCGGTGGGGGATGTTAACGTCCTTCAAATAGGACAATAGTAGGATGAAACGGTAAGAAGGGAATTGAGTAACTTTCTTTGGGTGTAATTCACAAGACTTGATGAGCAAATGGATATGAAGGTATGGGACTAAGTTAAAGAACACATAGTAAGGGAATTAGCACCATATTAACCATTGTATATGTTCAATAAATGTGTTTGTATATAAAATAGAGAGTCATCAAAGATAATGGGATCCAATCTTGGACAGCCAGTTTGGACAGAAATTTTGCTCGAAAGTGTTGAGGGGGAGGAGGAGGGGAGAGAGAGAGAGAGAGTGTGTGTGTGTGTGTGTGTGTGTGTTTGGGTGGTTTGGAAAATTTTATTTTGACTTTGCCCTAATAAATTATTAAGTAAAATGAGCAACATAGACAAATGACAGATGTTAGAGGAGGGAAAATTACTATGAGCTAAGGTGGTTAAAGAAGGCTTCATGTAGGGTGTGGAGATGGAGTTAATTTAAGCCTTGGAAGAAAGAATATTTTAGGTGGAGAACAAGTGAAGAAGCAGCAGAAGTGGGAATGAAGATGACGCTTTGGGGAATGACTGCCTTGACAGGAAGGAGTTCTCAGAACAGTAATTAGTAAGACAGGTTTAAGCTCAGGTAGGGGAGAGTCTTGAAAATCAAACTCAGAATTTCCTGTTTTGTCCTATAGTCGATAAGGAGCTATTAGGAGTTTTTAGAACCTTTTATATGACATTTAGACTTTTTTAAGTTATTCACTTCTGAGTGAAGAATGCTTTGGGTACACCTAGTTAAAATGATTGATCAGGAGTGACTTTCTAGTCATGGTTAATTTAGAAGTAGGTTTTGAAAAAAGTGAAGGAAGTGGATTGGTTGGAGAGGGAAAGCTAATATTGGTACTTTTTTCTGTGAATTGCAGAAGTACAGTAATTGTCTCAAAGCTTCCTTTTAGTAGCTCCCTGGTCCCAGTCAGTTGTCTCATGATGTGATTAGATTTTGAGTCTCAGGAGTCTGACAATCTACACAAATGAGCCAGGTATAACTCCATATTTAGGAAGTCATTAAATCCTGCAGTCGACATCGATGTGGAAAATCAAAAAGCCCACTCTGGGTATCGTATGGAGGTAGGGAGTAGGAGGCGAGGCATGTTACATGAGTGTAGCAGCTGGAGTAAGGAGGAAGAAAGGTGGCGTGGTCTGTTCAAGCAATATATAAACTCTCACATCTTTTTTCTCACATCAAGCCAGTGAGGCCCCAGTCTCACTGACCTCTTCGCTATTTCTTGTATTCACATGGCATGTTCCTGTCTCAGGGCCTTTGTACTGGTTTTCTCCCTCCAGAACACTTTTCTTCAATATATTCATATGGCTGGCTCCTTCACTTCCCTCAAGTCTTTGCTCAAATGTCAACTTGCTAAGATCTACCCTGACCATCCTTTAAAATATTGCTCCTCCCTGATACCTTCGTGCTTTCCATCTCCCTACTCTGTTGCTCTATAGTACTTTTCAAATTGTTAACATACTACATAATTAGTTGACTTTTTAATGACCTGTTTCCCTTGAGGGCTGGATTTTGGTTTTTAATCTATTTCTCCAGCACCTAGAACAGTGTCTGGCACATCATAAGTGCTCAGTAAATACTTGGGAGGAACTAGCCCATGCCCTCTCTCCAAATTCCATTGACCCTTTCTACATTCCCTTCTTAGACCCCAGATTGTCCTGCAAGATTGCTTAGAGTTAATTGTTTTTCCCCTGCAAGGTTTTGTTGATGTTAATGCTAATTCTTCTGACATAAATGTCTTAATGAACCCTTAAAGTAGATTTCACCTGTTAAAAATTGTTATGGATGGAGATTTACTCCACAGTATGATTTTTCTCCAAACCTCATCTTTCTTTAAGAATTATATTTCATGTGCCATACACTCCTGGGGATAAGGGTTATAATAATGAACAAAGTATCAATACATATGTTCCCCGCTGTCCTAGTGTGGAAGACTAATATAAATAATTACACAAAAAAATATATAATTACAAAGTGTGATAATTTCTGAGAAAGAAAAGTTGAGGGCCTATAAAAGAATATGATGGGGAGCATGGCTAGTGTGGCTCAGTGGATTGAGCTCTGGCTGTGAACCAAAGGGTCATTGATTCGATTCCCAGTCTAGGGCACACGCCTGGGTTGCAGGCCAGCTCCCCAGTGGGGGCCACATGAGAGGCAACCACACATTGATGTTTCTCTCCCTCTCTTTCTCCCTCCCTTGCCCTCTCTCTAAAAATAAGTAAATCTTAAAAGAATAAAAATAAATGTCTTAAAAAAAAGAATATGATGGGGAGATTAATATGGATCAGAGTTCATGGAAAACTTCTACAAACAGGTATATTTAAACTAACACCTAAACGATGGATAAGATCTAGCTCTCAAGGAACTAACATTCATGTAATGAGACAAATATTAAATATTTACATAAATAAATATAAAATTGTAGATTGTTACATGTTAGGAAGTATTTTAGGAGAAGGAAACAGCGCATGCAAAGATTTTAGGGTACAAAAGAGCTTGAAATAGTTAAACTAAAAGAGTTCCACCCTGGAATCTTCCTTTAGTAAAAAAATCATCAGCACAGAAAGAGGTTATATGTGCAGGGATTTAGGAATGTTTACTGCAGCATTGTTTGAAGAAGCAAAAAAGTAAAAAAGAAAATTAAGAAACAAAATCTGAAAACAAGCTGCATGTCTGTCATGAGAGGAAATATTAGATAAATGATCTCATGTGGAATATTATACAGCTATCAAATGGTTTAGAACTACTTCTATTACAGTGAAGAGATATCCATGAAATAAAAGGCAAGAAAAGCAATATGTGATCCCATTTTTAAAAACCTACTACTATAACAACCACCATATATGTATGTATATATTTGGATATGTTTTAATGAGCATAAAGATGTAGAGAAATACACCAGGCTATTAGCATTGGTTACATCCAGGGGAGTGGAGAAAAAGAAAATAAGACTCTAACAAAAGGAAAAAATTATTATGTAATAATGTTGAGCAAAAATACATAATATAAAATACTACCTGTGGAATTGCTACAACTTTGTAAAAATTAAATATGCCTATGGACAAGGACACTAATAAAACATTGTTTTGTTTTGTTTTTAAAGATTTTATTTATTTATTTTTAGAGAGAGGGGAAGGGAGGGAGAAAGAGAGGGAGAGAAACAGCAATGTATGGTTGCCTCTTACATGGCCCTCACTGGGGACCTGGCCTGCAACCCAGGCGTGTGCCCTGACTGGGAATTGAACCGGGACCCTTTGGTCTGCAGCCCGCGCTCAATCCACTGAGCTACACCAGCCAGGGCTAATAAAACATTGTTTTGACTAAATGATGAGATTGCAGGATACTTTTTACTTTGGATTTGTTATTTTAACATTGTTTTTTCAATAGTATTAATATTTAAAAACTCATAGAGATTTTAAAATCCAGGGATCAAATAACTTCTGCAGAGATTTTTTTTCTCCTTTTGTCCCACTTTCAATTCATGTATTTTGTCTTATTTTGTGTACTCTTATAAGCCACACAAACAAACAAGATATTTTGAAGTTTCATAAATGTTACATCTCTGAGGTGATGATATTTGAGCTGATATTTGAAGGATGAGAAGGAACCAGTCATGTGATTATCTGAGGGAAGAGCATTACAGCAAGGGTAACAGCTATTGCAAATATTCTGAATTGGGAAAGTACTTGACTTGTTAGATTACATATGTGGTCAAACACTAAGATGGCCCCCAATGATCCCTGCCTGTTGACATTAACACTCTTGTAATCCTCTCCCTTGGAGTATTGGCAAGATCTGTGATCAATAGAATATAGAAAAAGGTGATGGAATGTCACCTTGTGGTTATGGAAGATTGTGATTTCCATCTTGCTAGGAGGACATCTTGCAGAAGTTCACAGGACAAGCAAAGAACCAAATATAGCCTTTGTCCAACAGTCAGTTGGGAACTGAGGCCCTCAGATCAATAACCCTCAAAAAGCTGAATTAGACCAACAACCTCGTGAACTTGGAAGCAGATCCTTCCCCATTTGAGTATTCAGGTGATAACCAGCCCTGGTCAACATCTTTTTTTGTTGTTGTTGTCTTTTATAATTACTTTATTGTTGATCAACTACAGTTGTCTGCATCCTCTCCCCTCTCCTCCCCCTCCAACCCCACCTCCCTTCCCTGCCTCCCTCCTCCCCCTTGGTTCTGTCCATGTGTCCTCTATAGTGGTTCCTGAAAACCCTTCTCCCCATTGTCCCCTCCCCCCTCCCCCTGGCTGTTGTTAGATTGTTCTTAATTTCAATGTTTCTGGTTATGTTTTGCTTGCTTTTTGCTTTTGTTGATTATGTTGATTATAGCCTTGTGAGAGACACTGAAGCAGAGGACCCAACTAAGCTCTCCATGGACTCCTGACCCATCAAATATGTGAGATTATAAATGTGTATTAATCCACTAAATTTGTGGAAATTTGTGATGCAGCAGTAGATAAGTAACACACACAATTTGATAAATATGTCTACTATATTTTCTTTCAAGTCATTGATGAAAGTGTTTTACAGAATAGTGCCAAGTCAGAATGCTGATTCATTGCACTGGAAGTCATTCCTAAATTGATATTGATCAATGAATTAGCACTCAGGTTTATTTATTCAAGAAATGCCCTTAATTGTGCTTTCACTTGGTATATATTTGTTTATTTTTATATGATGAAATTTCTTACCAAATGTTTTTTCAAAATACCTTCTATACTATGTTTAGTAATTGTATCCAAACAGAGAATGGGGTTAATTAGACATGATTATTTATAAATCCATGCTGACTTAATGGTTACATTTTTCTAGTTGTTTAAAAACACATCTTTTAAATAGTTCATTCTAGAATCTTGTCTGGAATTAATGCTAAGATCTTTCACTTATGGTTTGCAGATTTTACCATCTTACAAAAATAAAAAAAAATTTAATGATCACCAGTTTTTCTATAATGTCTAGCAATTTTCCCATTTTTACATGAATTCTCAGATTTCATTCAGTGGTTTATTGGGTTAACCTGCAAGTTTTATCAGAGTCCTAGAGTATAATTTGTTCAGGCCAGGAGTAGTGGATTCATTTAGAGCAGTCAGGTGCTCTTTCAAAATTTTTCTCCTCAGTACCCTTTTGCAATGTTTATTTTACACTTTTTAATCTAAATATTATTCTCTTCAGTAGGAAAGAAAGAAACATGTTATCTATTAATCATTACACCATGAATTTCAGCAATGGGACACTTCCTCCCTTGTTTTGTCCCAAACTTCATTTTTTTTGGCAATAGCTTTGTTGAGATAATTCACATACCATACAATTCATCCTTTTAAAGTGTACATTTCAAGGCCCCGGCCAGGTAGCTCAGTTAGTTAGAGCGTTGTCCCCATACACCAGGGTTGTGGGTTTGATCCCTGGTCATGGCACATATAAGAATCAACCAATGAATGCATAAATAAGTGGAACAACAAATCCTCTCTCTCTCTTCCTCTCTAAAATCAATAAATTAAAAAAATTAGAGTGTGCACTTAAGTAGTTTTTAGTATATTCATAGAGTTGTGCAACTGTCACCACTATCTAATTTTAGAATATTTTTGTCACCCTAAAAAGAAACCCTGTGCCCATTAGTAGTCACTCCCTATTCCCTCCCAAACTACCTTGCTAGCCCTAGGCAGCCACTAATCTATTTTCTGTCTCTATAAATTTGCCTATTTTAGACATTTTGTATAAATGGAATCAAGCAATATGTGGCCTTTTGTGACTGGTCTTTTATGCTTAGCATAATGTTTTCAAGGTTCACCCATGTTGTAGCATGTGTGGATACTTTTTTAGTTGCTGAATAACATTCTATTATGTGGCCCTGGCCAGTGACTCATTTGGTTGGAGTGTCATCCCATAAACCAAAAGGTTGTATTTTTATTATTGAGTTGTTGGAATTCCTTATATATTCTAATACAAGTTTCTTATCAAATATATATGATTTACAAACATTTTCTCCCATTCTGTAGGTTGCCTTTTCACTTTTTATAAGGTATTCTTTGAAGCATAAAAGTTTTTAAGTTTGAAGAAGACCAATGTATCTATATTTCTTTTGTTGCTTATGATTTTGTTGTCATATCTAAGAAGGAGTTGCCTAATAAAAGAGCTTTCTTGATGTCATGTTAATTTTTAAAATGATCTTCCCTTTTTCTCTTATTAATCGGTTCTCTGTCAGAATACTGTATGTGTTAAGTGTGAGCTGTCAGCCCGACTGAATCTGAATGTTGGCATTATTACTTGATAACTCTGTAACCATAGGAAAGTGGCTTAACTTCTTTAAGCCTCAGTTTCTTCATCTGTAAAATGAGAATAATACTACTTCTGACTTTGAAGGTTGTGTTGAGGATTAAAATGCTTAGCATAGAATCTTACAATTAGAAAACACTTAATTGGTAGCTCTTATTACTAGAAATCTTTGAGTTGAGTATTTTTGCTTAAATAATCATATTTTACTAGGTAAGGGTTTATTTTGAGTTTGTATCTACTGCATTAACTTATTCATGATAAAAGTATAATGAATACATGTTAAATGAATATGTAATATAGAGAGCCCATTATGTTAAGTGACAGCCAGGGTGTGTTTGAGCTTGCTAAGATGGTAAGTAAAAAGAGGAGAGAAAACTGCAAATAAATATATTATTATACTCTTCAGTAGGAAAGAGAGAATACTTTATCATCTGGGCTTGGGTTAACCCTTATAGGAAAGGAAAATGGAAAGATTATGTTTCCAAAGACATTTCAAAGGAGGATGGTGCCGAATAGACAGAAGGCAGGGGACTAATTTAGAGAGAAAAATGGAAAAGAAAATCCCCATGTGTTGGCTGGTGGCATAAAACATTTTAGCAGAGATGATAAAAGAGAAAAAATCGATCAAGAGCAGCAGACTGATCTGGCATGGCAGTTCACTGAACAATCTGCGATTTGTTCTTGATTGAGACAAGAGTCCTTTGTTCGAAAGCATTCCTTTATCACTTGGTGAGACTGTCGTTAGTCCCCTTACCCTTATTACGCAAACAGATGATTAGAGGCCTCAAAACACTCCTTAAGACCTATAATAGGGATATCTGATCCAGAAATATACTGGTGTTTTAATTTATTTATCTAATAATTTAAGCAAAGTGATTAGAGCCTACATACACTTAACAATGTCCTGTCTTCTACTCCACACTATATTCTTAGCCTCATGTGAATAAATGAGCCATATATTTAAACTACTCAAGTCATGCAAATGATCTAACTTACCAATAAATATTTGTAGAATATATGGTTAGATGAAATAAATGGTTACATAAATGAAATGTTCTTCCTTCTGCTTTCTCCTTCCTCCAGTTTTTGTCCAGATTTTACCAGTTCTTAAAATATGTTCAAATGCCAACCAGTATATATTATTTTTGTGTGCACATAATTTAAGATTTTGGTATTCAAGGCCTGGCCAGATAGCTCAGTTGGTTAGAGTATCATCCCAATATGCCAAGATCCCCAGTCAGGGCACATAGAAGAATCAACCAATGAATGGATAAATAACTGAAACAACAAATTGATGTTTGTTCCTCTCTCTCTCTCTCTCTCTCTCTCTCTCTCTCTTTCTCTCCCCCCTCCCTCCCTTCCTCTCTCTCTCTAAAACCAATAAATAAAAACTAAAAACAAAGACTTTGGTATTAAAGCTATTTTTCCTACTCCATCATAAGCTCCTAGAAGTGTGGGTCTGTATATTACTTGTCTTTAGATCTTGCACAACACAATACTTTATACAAAGTTCATACAAAAACATAGGTATATTACATGACTCATGTAATTTATATAATTATATTTCTGGTGGGAATTTTTGGTATAGAATATTGAAGGTGTCAGTATTAAATAATAAATATGAGTTGTTAGTAACAGGTTTTTTTGTGGTATTACTAAAAAATGATTGAGTCAATATGCAATCTATCTTGCCCATCACAGGCTTCTGTCTCTAAAAAAGGGGCAAGTTTTAAGTAGACCTCCTTTCCCCCCTTTTTCTCTCCCTTTTTTCTGTTCCATGTTTCTCTTGCATCTCTATTTACCTTTTTGCTATGACTCATTCTTTCTACTTACTATTTCTGCCTCTTGCTCCTTCTTTCAATTCCTAATACTTTTTAGAATTTTGTTTCCTTGTCACCTGCTCTTTCTATTTTTGTACTTTCTGGTTGGCTTTCTCCTCCACTTATTGCCACCTTTTCTCCTTGCCCTCAAGATACAGGCAGGAATGGGTAGGGAGGAGCACAGCTGGGGAAGGGGTGGAGCCACCTGTTCAGCACTCGGGATTCAGAACCTGACCCTGACGGATCCGGCTGCTTAAGCATAGCTGGGGCTGAAGTTCCTATGGCCTTCCTACTGGAGGCTAGAATTCTGATGGACAATTTGGACTTGGTGAGATTAGAAGCTGTCCCTCTCTTCTTTTCTGCTTCCCTTTTCTTCCTCCCTGTCCTGTATTTTTCACACACAGTATCTTTCGCTATTCTGTTTTCTTCTTCCTATGTCTCTGTTGCTCAGTAATTTTTTTCCTCTGTCTAGCTCTGTCACTCAGCTTCATTTAGTATTTGCTTGCCTCTCTTGTTAACCCTTCTTTCTATTCATCTGTCTGTTCTGTCTCAAAATTTAACTTTTCCTACTTCTCTATTTTATTCTTTCCTTCATTAATTTTATCATCCAACTGTTTCTTTTTTTTTTTTATGATCACTTTCTGTCCACCTTTCTGTTCTTTTTTACCTTACTGTTTCCCAGAGATGAAGCAATAAAGGAGGGTACAAGAAGCCACCCTGCTTTTCCAGGGGTCTCTTCAGCCTTACTATTCAGTCTCAGATTTATAGTGTGTTTTGATTAGGCACTGAAGAATAGTTTGTGCTCTGCACAGATTGTTAATAAACAGTGAAACTGGACTAAGGCTGAGTATTACAGTAAAAGGCTCGATGGATATGAGAGTTATCAGGATGATAACTTAGTAAGTTATACAATGTCTAATCACTGGGGTGTACACCTAAACTAATATGTTAAATGTAATTAAAAATTTAAAAGGATTAAATAAATAAATGTAAAAGGCTTCATTTTATTCTTTTTTTCCCATTTTGTTTAGGTTTATTCTGCAATACAGTGGATACAGTTTGTTATGGCTACTCTGAGGTAAGTTTAATCAATCGCATGTAATATGACTGTTTAAACTAGTATAAGTGAAACTGGAGAATTCTGAGGGCTTCTACACTTTTTCCCTGTGGATTTGATTTTATTCTTTAGTTAGGGAGAAATGTTATTCTTTATCATATTTATATTTTCTGATAATTACAACAATAACAACAACAACAAAAATGTAGATGGAGAGCTAACATATGAAAATCAAAGAACAATGTGATCAATAGGATTGACTTGCAAAATCAATTGTTTTGGTAGCACATAAACTAAAAGCTGGAACAATACAGAGAAGGTTAGCATGGGCCTCATGCAAGACTGACACACAAGTTCATGAAGCAGTCTATTTTTTTAAAGTTCAGTTATTTTACATCAATGATATGTCTGTAGAACTGTAAAAAATCAATAGCAACAGTGAAGGAACCCCAATTGTCCTGTTTTAATGCTCTTCTTTTATCTCTGCCAGTGTTATAGGTTCAAGTTCACTTATTGCCTATGTTGTGTTCCAGGATATACAGAAATCTCCAGAGGTGAATAATCTCTTTTTGTGTTGGATTTGAATTTGTAGTGACTTAGCCTTTGATGTAATGAAGAGAGGTGTCACCTATAAAGATGGAATGATTTTGTACATTACCTGTAAATTTGTCATGATACACTGAGATATTCTAGACAGTGTTGGTAAGTCTCCCTTATCTTCTAGGTAATTATTTTAACTATAACTTTTTATACTGAGAAATTGACTACTAAATGTGGATTTTAGGGGTATGTATTAATTATTAAGGTTAAGGAAACAGCATTGTTTGGAGCCTCTATTCTCTCTAAGTATGATAGGGTCCTGCTTAGAGGTGAGTTTTCTGATCTTGATTTGTTGGTTGAATTGCTAGTGGGGCTAGGAAATAATTCAAAGACTTCACTATACAAAAGGTATTTTTTTTTTTGCTGTTCTGGCCTTCTAGGCAATTACAATTTAATGGTGAAAACATAGCAAAAATACAGCCTATGTGAAACTATTCATACCAAAAAGATCAAGTCAGAAACCTTTCTTTTATGGAGGTATAATTGACAAATAAAAATTGTATATATTTGTTAAAAAAAACAAAAACAAACAAAAAAACCTCCCTGATTCAGAGAGGGCTGGAAGAGTATGACTTTGAAGCTTCGAAAAGATGTTAAAATAAATGTAACAACTGTTTCTCTAATGAGATCAGATGGCACAAAATTAGGCAAAATGTAGTTTAGAACATATATGGGAGAACTTTTTTATGTGGAAGGTGTCATTGGATTTTATTGGACTAACTTTAATAATAACAATAGTTCTGTATGTGGAACACTTACTGTGTTCTGACTATGCTGAGTGTTTTATATACTTTATCTTTTTATTTAAGATTTTATTTATTTTAAAGAGACAGGAAGAGGGGGAGGAAGAGAGGGAGAGAAACATCAATGTGTTAGAGATACACTGGTTGCCTCTCACACGCCCTCAGATGGGGACCTGGCCCACAACCCAGGCATGTGTCCTGAACCTGGGAGCAAACTGGTAACTTTTGGTCTGCAGGCTGGTGCTCAATCCACTGAGTTACACCAGCCACAGCTATATGCTTTACCTTTATGTTCCTCCTCACTCTCCTATGAGAAAGATGGTAGTAGCCCATCTTTCGCAGATGAGGAAATCAAGGCTCAAAGTCATAGAATTAACTTGTTCAAGTTATATAGTAAGTAGCAGAGCAGGGATTTTCTAAAGTCCAACTCTTAACTACAATCCCCTTTCAAATTAAGCACAATTTGTAGTATTTATTCTAGATATACGTGCTCAATGTTTTAAATACATTTTTCATATAATCCTTAAAACAACTCTGTGAGGTAGGTATTTTGAATCTGACATTACAGATGAAGAAATGGAATCCTAGCGAGGTTGAGGGACTTTCTAGTCTTATAGTTAGTCAGTGTTAGAGCTACAATTTGAATGCAGACTTGTCTTGTTCAAAGCCTCTCCCTCCATACACTTTTTAAACCAGAGAAATACATTGCCTAATGAAAAGAGAATTTTGAATTTTAGACATAGAATGTGACTATATAATTAAAACTAGAAAGTAGAAATCTTCATACTGCATTGTTATTGCTTGCCAAAGTAATCAAAGTAATATCTTCTTTTAGTAGAGATTTCCCTAATGTTTGTTTCCTTTGCTGAATTTTGAGTTCAGATGTGATTAAATTAGTAAAGTATGAGTTACATAGTGGAGAGAGCTAAGGAGAGATTCTCATTCTCAGCACTGCTGACCCTTTTGGGCTGTGGGAAGCTATCCTGTGCATGAGGATGTTTAGTGGGCTTTACCCACTGGACCACCCCCCGCCCCTGGCCCAGTTGTGACAACCAAAAATAACCTCTGGCATGACAGTGGGTTAGAGCTTTATAAAAGTATGGGGCCTAGTTCAACTTAGGATGTGATCTTTAATTTCTCTGGCTTCAGTTCTTATACCTTTTACATAATCAGAGCATAAAGGACCTTAGCAGTCTCTAGTTCACTGGTTCCCACACATTCTGTTTTTTTTGGCCTAGGAAAAATTCCAATTTTTCCAGGTTAAAAATGTCAGCCATACTTTACTGTCTTCCCTTATTTCTTTATCAAAAGAACATTTTAACAGGAAAAACACGTGGAACACATAATCTGAAAAAGACAAAAATAGTCTATTAAATTAAAAAGTAATTATATTAAATTGGAAAATCCATGGGAAATCTTTGTGGGGACTTAACTGAGTTGACAGTGACTCAGAGACAAACCGAAGCGAGGAGAAAGTGACCCAGGCCAGCCCATGTTTAAAAAAAAAAACAAACTCAGGGCAGCCATACTTCACTGCATTGTCTGACTTCATTTCCTCATAAAGGTCACTTTTGATATTCTTTACTTCACTTGAATAGAAATATTGGGGAGCAGATTTTTAGAAGAGTATTAATATGAGTTGTTTTAGGTCTTTCACCTCACCAGGACAGACCTGGACTCAGAACCTCCCTAGGGAAAGTCTTTCATGCAGTGCATTACCCCCCACCCTACCCTCATTCTGCTTTTGCTTTAAGTTAGACAAATGCAAATGTGTGGGGGTTTGTGTGTGTGTGTGTGTGTTTAAAAAGAGTTTTTGCTTTTATATGTAGGACCATGTCTTACGCTTTTTCGTGTCTTCATTATTATCAGGCACTGTGTTGATTGTATTTTCCCTGAAGCATGGGCTGTATCATACATTTCTTCGAAATACCTTCAACATAGTATTTTATTAAACACAGATAGGAGGGCAAAATATTTCTTGATTTCAGTAATAGGTACTTAGTTAATTTTTGTTGCTTAATTGATTGATTTTTATCTCTTGTTACTAGAACTTAAGGTTTTCCAACCATGAGTGAAAATATATAAACCACTTTCATCTTCCTTTTCCCTGACAAAGACTTTAGGTATACTTCAGTAGCCAACAGCTGCCCTATATAAGGCTGTTTCTTGACCATAATTATGTGCTTGCTTACAAAAGCCACTTGGCTGCCTTTCTATTCCAGAGTTTATTTTGTATTGTTTTAATTCTTTTTTTAGATTTTATTTATTTACTTTTAGAGAGAGGGGAAGGGAGGGGAAGAGAAACATCATGTGTGAGAGAAACATCTATCAGTTGCCTCTCACACGCCCCGAACTGGGGACCTGGCCCATAACTCAGGTATGTGCCCTGACCAGGAAGGGAGCGAGTGACCTTTCGGTTTGAAGGCTTGTGTTCAATCCACGTAGCCACACCAGCCAGGGCTATTTTGTATTATTTTAATTTTTAACCCATTAACAGTTGTAAACTTGTGGTAGGTCATAGGCCAGTTTAATCTATAAATGTGCCATCTGGCTGTAATTTTAATAGGTTTATGCAGAGCAGAGGCTATATGTGGTGAAAATAATACCATCTGATGTTTATTAAATACAGTTTAAAATATTATGAATTCACTTGCTTTTGTATCTATGAGTCAAGGTAACTTGACCATTTACCGCTATTTGCAGGGTATTTGCACCTTAACTTTCCTCTCATTTGGAAGAAAGGTATGAGAAAAATTTCCTTTTGTACAGGTGAGGAGATTAGTTTTTATATTAGGTAGCATCTTATGATAACTTAAAAAATCTTCAATTTACTTTTTCTTGTTAGATATATCAGACATGGATTAGAGTGCATAGAACATGTACATACTATTTAAAGAACAATTATAAACAAATACTAGGGACAAGACATAGAAATTGCCTCTACCCCTACGCATACCTGTTTGTGTTCCTTTCCAATCACAGCTCTCCCTCTTACTTCTGGAGGTAACCATTATCCAGGTTTTTTGATAATTATTTCTTTATTTTTATGTACAGTTTTACCAGGAATATATGTATCGCTAAATAATTTAGTTTTTCTTGTTTTTGAACTTGACGTAAGTGGAGTAATACTGTACATATTTTTTGTTTGTATTGATTTGCTTTTTTCCTTCTATATTATTTGTGAGAGTAATGTATGTTGTTATATGTATACATATACATTATATGGTTTATTTTATTTTCATTGATCTTTAGCATTCTATATTATGAACATACCACAATGTATCAATCTGTGGTGTTATAAACAATCTTGTATATGTCTTCTGGTACACACATGCAAAAATGTCTCTAATGTATTTTCCTAATAACAGAATTGTTACAGGATATGCATATCTTCAAGATCATGCCAAACTCTCCCAGATGGTTGTGCCAGCAGTGTATGAAAGATGCTATTGCTTCATGTTCCCATTAATACTTGATATTGTCAGACTTTTAAAATTTTTGCCATAATCCCTCCCTTCTCCTCTCTGAAAATAAATAAATAAAATCTTTTAAAAAAATTTTTTTGCCATAGGTGTATAATTTTTGCCTCATTGTGATTTTGATTTTCATTTCCTTGATTATTGATGAGGCCAGGTATATTTTCATGCATTTATGGCTATTTGGATTTCTTCTTTTCTTAAGTACATATTCAAATCTTTTGCCCATTTTTTTCTATTGGGTTTTCTCATTGCTCTAAGTTTTTGTTTGTTTTTGTTTTTAATATTATTTGGTTATTGGTCCTTTGTCAGTTATATGTGTTGCACGTATCTTTTTCCACTTTGTGCCTTGTCTTTGCACTTTCTTTTTTTAAGTATATTTTATTGATTATGCTATTACAGTTATCCCATTCATTTTTCTCCCTTTTATCCCCCTATGCCTGGTACCCCCATCCCTCTAGCATTCCCCTCCCTTAGTTCATGTCCATGAGTTGTTCATATAAGTTCTTTGGCTTCCCCACTTCCTATACTATTCTTAACCTCCCCCTGTCTGTTTTGTACCTACCAATTACGTTTCTTACTCCCTGTACCTTTTTCCCCATTCTCCCCACCACCCACTCCCCTCTGACAACCCTTCATGTGATCTCCATTGCTGTGATTCTGTTCCTATTCTAATTGTTTGCTTAGTTTGTTGGGTTTTTTTTTTTAGGTTCAGTTGTTGATAGTTGTGAGTTTATTGTTATTTTACTGTTCATAGTTTTGATATTCTTCTTTTTCTTAGATAAATTCCTTTAACATTTCATATAGTAAAGTCTTAGTGATGATGAACTCCTTTAACTTGACCTTATCTGGGAAGCACTTTATCTGTCCTTCCATTCTAAATGGTAGGTTTGCTGGATAAAGTAATGTTGGATGTAGGTCCTTGCTTTTTATGACTTTGAATACTTCTTTCCAGCCCCTTCTTGCCTGCAAGATTTCTTTTGAGAAGTCAGCTGATAGTCTTATGGGAACTCCTTTGTAGGTAACTCTCTTCTTTTCCTTTGATGCTTTTAAGATTTTTGTTTTATCTTTAATCTCAAGTAATTTAATTATGATATGCCTTTGTGTGTTCCTCGTTGGGTCCAACTTTCTTGGAACTCTCTGAGTTTCTGGATTTATATGTCTATTTTCTTTGCCATATTGGGGAAGTTTTCTTTCATTATTTTTTCAAATAAGTTTTCAATTTCTTGCTCTTCCTCTTCCACCTTGCTGTGAGTCCTCTCTGCCCCAGCTGCCCATCTCCACCCCTCCTACCAGTCTTGATGAATGTTTCTTTAACCACTTGGTCATCAGACTGCCATATGGTTTGATTTTCTGGCAGTTCTGGTTGTTTTTGTTTTTAAATTGGTTGTTTCCTCCTTTTGGTTGTGTGAGGAGGTGAAGTGTATCTACCTACATCTCCATCTTGGCCAGAACTTCAGAATTTTTCACTTTTTTTATGGTATATTTTGATGCATGTATTTTGTCATTTTAATGTCAAATTTTTCAATTACTTTTCCTTGAGCTTTTTGTGTGTGTGTGTTTTTTTAAGATTTTATTTATTTATTTTTAGACAGGAGGGAATGGAGGGAGAAGGAGATGGGGAGAAACATTAATGTGTGGTTGTATCTCACGTGGCCCCTCTGGGGACTTGGCCTGCAACCCAGGCATGTGCTCTGACTGGGAATTGAACCGGCAACTTTTTGGTTTGCAGCCCATGCTCAATCCACTGAGCTACACCAGCCAGGGCTGAGCTTTTTGTGTTTTGTTTAGGAAAACTTTCCATAACCAGAAGTCCAAGATAATTTTCAGTCTTTAAAGTAGTTGGAACTGAGTTTTGACTGTGAGATAAAAAAGTAAAGTTCCAATTTTATTTTATCCATATAGACACCCAATTGTTATAACATCGTATTTTGAGAAAACTATCTTTTTTTAATTGATCTAAAAAGCCACCTCTGTCATATATAAAAATCTGTATATATGCTTGGGTTTGTCTGGGGCTGTCTATTCTGTTCCATGGGTCTATTTGTTTGTTCCTTTGCTTAGTACCACAGCATCTGCACTCTGGCTCTATATTAAGTTTTGATATGTGTAGGAAAAGTTTTTCTCCATTTTCTTCAAGAGTGTCTTGCTTGATCTTTCTTCAAGAGGTTATCTTGATATTTTGTATTTCTATATTAGATTTAGAGCCAGCTTCTCCAATTCCACAAGAAAATATGTTGTGATGTAATTGAGATTACATTTAACCAATATATCAATTCAGGGAGAACTGATATTTTCATAATATTGAGTCTTACACTCCATGAGCATGATGTATTTCTTTTTTTATTTATTTATTTTTCTTAAATCCTCATTTGAGGATATATTTATTGATTTTAGAGAGAAGGAGGGAGAGAGAGAAACATTGATGTGAGAGAGAAACATCAATTGGTTACCTCCCATACATGCCCTGACAGGGGATTGAACCCATAATCTTTTGGTGTATGGTATGATGCTCCCACCACCCAGCGATGGCATGGTATATTTCTTCATGATAGATCTTCCTTTGTTGTTTCTCAATAAATATCTTATAATTTTCTCTATGGAAGGACCGAAGCTATTTTTAGAAAAGTGGGAGTGGGAAGGCAAAAAAGAGAAGGTTACTAGGAAGTGAGAAAGACACGCTTCACTGGTGTGGTCAGAAATTCAAAGTCAACAAATACAATTTATAGTGTTATTTTCATTGATATGGAAACTTATAAGATGAATAAGTTCTAAGGATCTAAAGTGTAACATGGTGATTATAGTTGATAGCACTGTATTGTATAGTTGAAATTTGCTAAGAGAACAGAATTTAAATGTCCTCACCATGATGGACGTGTTAATTAACTCAGGGGAAATTCTTTCACAATAGATCAAGTCATTATGTTGTACACTTACAATTTTTATTTGTCAATTATACCTCAACAAAAAAAAAGAAAAATGTACATTAAAGATATTAAGATTGAAAAAAAAACTGTTTTGGGTCTTCTGCCATAGCTCTAAATACTCAATTGATTTCCTATTGTTAGAAGATGTTGGCTGTGCAACTAGAGCACTTCTAATATTTCATTTGTGGTATATCTGCATTACAAAATTTCTCATCTGCTCATTCTTCCTTTGACTCTATGTCTGAGGAAGGAGTGTCTCTATCGGGAGGAAGCTCAAGTGCTAATCCATAAGTACTCTGATTCCAGGACAGTTAGGATAGTTGTGATTATAGATTCCTTCCTACCTGGTATATTCCTTTACATTCCTCGCCAGTGAGAGAGGTCCCAGAAAAATGACCAGTTTTCTCCTAGAAAGGCAAAACATAAAAATAACTCATTGTAATTATCATTTATGAAATGAGGCTTTTGTTGCCTTGACAGATAAGGCCACTCTTTTATCTGAGCTTCTCTGACCTCCTCCTTGGGATATGCTGGCTCATTGAAGCACTTCTCTATGGAACTTCCGCAGCTGATAAGGACATTGTCTGCTATAACCTGCAAGCAGTGGGACAGGTGAGTATTACTACTAGATTGTGACTGTACCTTGCAATAAAGGCATATTCAGGTAAATAAAAAGCAAAAATAATATACCCTGGGAAGTAGGACCCTTTTATTTATTGTTACACTTTGAAACAATAGCTTTTATTGTTATTCTATAACAGTATTTAAAAAATCTAGTATTTTAAAAATTACTTTTTTATTATAGAAAATTTGGAAAATTCCAAAAAGCAAAATGATAATTAAAACCACTCAGATATACTCACTTTAACATTTCATGTATATCGTATATCTTTTCAGCTTTTTCCCTGTGAGTATATGCATTTTAAAACAAATAAAATAGTACATTAATAACTTTTGTAATCTGCTTTTATTATTCAACAGACTGTAATTAAATATTCTTCTATAACATCTTTTAGATTGATGCATGGTTTTGTTTTTGTTTTTAAGATTTTATTTTTATTTATTTTTTTAGAGAGAGGGGAAGGGAGATAGAGAGGGAGAGAAACATCAATGTGTGGTTGCCTTTCACATGGCCCTCACGGGGACCTGGCCTGCAACCTAGGCATGTGCCCTGACTGGGAATCAAACCGGGACCCTTTGGTTCCCAGCCCGCGCTCAGTCCACTGAGCTACACCAGCCAGGGCTGCATGGTTTTGTATTATAGGAATGTAATAAACATTGGCTTTTGGAAATACTACAGATGATCAGATATGGGTTATATATATCATTCATAGATTTTATCAATGGATTAACCTACACAGTGCCGTCGGTATAATGATTTGCAAATATGTTCTCTTATTCTCTCATAGGTTGCCTTTTCTCTCTGTTGATTATAAGTCTTGGTGCACAGAAATGCTTAATTTTGGTGTAGTCTAATTTATATATGATTTTTTTCGATGTATTCAGAAATCACTGCCAAGTCCAATGTCATGCAGCTTTTCCCCCCTTTGTTTTCTTCTAGGAATGTTACAGTTTTATCTCTTAGGTTTAGGTTTTTGATCCATTTTGAGTTAATTTTTGTATTGTGTAAGGTAAGTGTACAACTTTGTTCATGTACCTGTGGATATTTAGTTTTCCCAGTACCATTTGTTGAAAAGACTGTCATTTCCCCATTGAATGGTCTTGTCACTGTTGGTTAAAATCATGTGACTATAGCCCTGGCTGGTGTGGCTCAGATGGTCGGAGTCTCTTCTGTAACCAAAAGATTGTGGGTTTGATTCCTGATCAGGGCACATGCCTAGGTTGCAGGTTCAAACCACGGTCTGGGTGCATACGGGAGGCAACCAATTGATGCTTGTTTCTCACATTGATGTTTCTGTCTCTTTTCCTCTCTAAAAAAGAAATGAAGAAAAAAAATATCTTTAGGTGAGGATTAAAAAAAATTAAAATCATTTGACTGTGTATGGAACAGTTTATTTCTGGGCTTTCTGTTCTAACCCATTATGTGTATATGTCTGTCCATTAAGGTTCAGTCTTTCTTTTGTACAGTTCTGTGGATTTTGATAAATGCATAATGTCATATATCCACCATTACAGTACCATCCAGAATGGTTTTTCTGTCCTAAAGATTTCTCTTCACCTGCTTATCTTTCTTCCCTCCCTCTCCCTCTGGTAACGACTGATCTTTTTACTATTTCTTTCTTATTTTTTAAAAGTATTTTTTATTATGCTATTACAATTTTCCCAATTTTCCCCCTTAATCTCCCCTCTGCCGTGCACTCCCCAACCCTCTAGCATCCCCTCCACCTTAGTTCATGTCCATGGGTTGTACATATAAGTTCTTTGAGTTCTCTGTTTCCTGTATCATTTTTTATCTCTCCCCATCCATTTTATGCCTACTAATTATGCTGCTTCTTCCCCATACCTTTTCCCCTCTATTCCTCCTTTCCCCCTCCCCTCTGAAACCCCTCCATGTGATGTCCATTTCTCTGATTCTGTTCCTGTTCTAGTTGTTTGCTTAGTTTTGGTTTTTGTTGTTTTCCTTTTCTTTTAGGTTCATTTGTTGATAGTTGTGAGTTGTCATTTTATTCTTCATATTTTTGATCTTCCTTTTCTTAGATAAGTCCCTTTAACATTTCATATAATAATTGCTTGGTGATGATGAACTCCTTTAACTTGATCTTATCTGGGAAGCACTTTCTCTGCCCTTCCATTCTAAATGAAAGCTTTTCTGGATAGAATAATCTTGGAGGTAGGTCCTTGCCTTTCATGAGTTTGAATACTTCTCTCCAGCCACTTCTTGCCCGTAAGGTTTGTTTTGAGAAATCAGCTGATAGTCTAATGGGAACTCCTTCATAGGTAACTGTCTCTTTTCCTCTTGCTGCTTTTAAGATTCTCTCCTTCTCTTTAATCTTGGGTAACTTAATGATGAGATGCCTTGGTGTGTTCCTCTTTGGGTCCAACTTCTTTGGGACTCTCTGAGCTTCCTGGACCTCCTGTAAGTCTATTTCCTTTACCAGATTGGGGAACTTTTCCTTCATTGTTTGTTCAAATCAGTTTTCAATTTCTTGCTCTTGTTCTTCTCCTTCTGGCACCCCTATAATTCAGATATTGGAACGTTTCAGGTTGTCCCAGAGGTTCGTAAGTCTCTCTTCACTTTTTTGAATTCTTGTTTCTTCATTCTGTTTCAGTTGGATGTTTATTTTTCCCTTTTGTTCCAAATCATTGCTTTGAGTCCTGGTATCCTTCCTGTCACTGTTGATTTCCTGAATGTTTTGCTTTATTTCATTTTGGGTATCTTTCATTCATTTTTTCATTTTTCGACTAAGCTCAGTCAGTTCTGTGAGCATTTTGATTACTAGGGCTTTAAATTCTCCATCAGATAGGTTGGCTATCTCCTCATCACTTAGCTCTCTTTCCGAAGTTTTGCTCTGTTCTTTCATTTGGCCATATTACTTTGTCTTGGCACACCGGTCTGGTTGTTCTGGTTGACTTTTCTTTAATTCCTTGGTTGTTGGAGTTTCATGCAGTTTGATTTTCTGGAACTTCTGCTTGTTTATTGATTTTAGATTAGTTGTTATCCTCCTTTTGGTTGCGCAAGGAAGTGAAGGGTTTCTACCTACACCTCCAACTTGGCCGGAACTCCGCTACTATTCCTATAGTTTTACCTTTTCTAGAATATTATGTAGTTAGAATCATACAGTAGTCTTTTCAGATTGGCTTCTTTTACTTAGTAATATATATTTAACATCCCTCCATGTTTTTTTGTGGTATGATTACTCATTTCTTTTTATTCATTTTATGGACATACCAGTCTTTTTAAAAAATCCATTCACTTATTGAAGGACATCTTGCATGGCTGCTTTCAGGCTTTTGGAGTTACAAATAAAGCTGCTATAAATATCTGTGTGCAAATTTTGTGTGCATATAAGTTTTCAAATCATTTGGGAAGATAACTAGCAGCATGATTGCTGGATTATGTGGTAAACCTCTGTTTAGCTTCGTTAAAAAAAATTGCCAAACTGTCTTTCAAAGTATCTACCATCATGTTCCTTATAATGATATTTTGGGCATCAAATGGCTGCATGTACAACAGAGGGATAACTCTGTGGAGCTGGAAAATTCCTGTTGCTTAGTGACATCATAGTCCGTGACTTCAAATGATTTTCCAAGAATCAAGAAGTTATAGAAATCAACAAGGCTGTGGTTGAGATGGAAACCACTTGAACCTGGGTGTGGATGAGGGTGACATTGAGGAGCTCCTGGAGGTGGTTCCTGAGGAGCTGACTAATGAGCAGTTGTTGGAACTGGAACAGGAGCTCATAGCTGAAGGAGAGTCAAGAGAAAAGTAAACTGCAAGAGAAGGAAAAGAAGAACCCCCTAGAAAATGCACAACGAAGTGGTTAGCAGAAACTTTTGCAGACCTCAACGAGCTCCTGAAAAAGTTTGAAAACATAGACCCCAACAATGAAAGGTTTTCATTAATAGAGAGGACTATTTACAAGCAGATCTATAATGAAAAAAGAAGCAAACCAAGCAAACTATCATTCATACACACACAAGCACACATGTGAAAACAGTGACAGCTCTTCGAGAAAAGCCTCAGCCAGGTCCTTCAGGACACGTTCCAGAAGAAGACGTGTTGTCCTAGGAGATGACGGCTCCATGGATGTTATTGCCCCTGAAGGCCTTCTGGACAAGATGTAGATGTGGAAGACAGTGGTATTGATGGTGTTGACCCTGAGTAGGCGTAGGCTAATGTGTGGGTTTGTGTCTCAAGTTTTAACTAAAAAAGTTCAAAACATTAAAAAATTAAAAATAGTAAAAAGTTTAATGAGAATTAAAGAAAGAAAATGTGTTTGTACAGCTTTACAACGTGTTTGTGTTTTAAGCTGTTATTACAAAAGAGTCCAAAAGTTAAGAAAAATTTTTAAGTTTATAAAGTAAAATGTTATAGTAAGCTAAGGTTAGTTTATTATTGAAAAATATTTTTTATCAACTTAGTATAGCTGTGCCTGCAAGTTCACTAATCTTCTGCAATATCTTCTGCAATATCTTCTGCAAATATCACCCATTGTAGTTTTATCTTTAGCAGTTCAATTTAGTTCTTCAAAAATTATCTTTAAAGTCTCAACTTGTTAAAATTATGAAATTCAGTTGTAACTGTTTTATAGTTTCTTACTGCTAATCCTAATACCTGTTTTAGTACTGGGTATGTTTTAATTTAACGATTATTTTTTCTTAGTGTGGGACATGTTTTCCTCCCTATTTGTATCTAATTTTTATTGCATGCCAGACTTTGTGAATTTTATCTTTTTGGGTATAGATATTACCTGTATTCCTATAACATTCTTGAATTTTATTCTTGGATGAAGTTAAATTACTTGGCAATAGTTTTAGTATTTTAGGTCTTGTTTATATGATTTTTTAGGTAGGTCTATAGCAATGCCAAGTTTCAGGCTAATCATTTCTCACTATTGAGGCAAGGCCTTCATGAGTACCATACTCTACCCTGTTGAATGACCAGTTATTCAAATCTTGGTGATGGAAAGAGGCACTATGCTTGGCCCAGTGTGAGCTCTAGATATTGTTTTCTCTAATCCTTTTAGATAGCTCTTCCCTCAGCTTCAGGTACTCTTATAAAGTACACCAACGAGTGTACTTGGCTGAATACTGTAGGAGGCCCCTCTGTAAGTCTCTAGGGTTCTCTGAGCAGCTCTTTCCCCTCGGGCATTTTGTTTTGTAAACTGTAGATGTCTTGGTCTTCCTGGATTTTCAGTTGTGTCTCCTCCATTCAGAGTATTCCAGGCCTTGCCTCAGTTTCCCCTTCCTGTATTGCATCATGGAAACTCTCTCTAGGAAGTAAGCCGAAGTAGTCACATGTCTTATCTTAGGTTTCTTATGTTTCACAGATCACTGTTCTTTGTTGTCTGGTGTCTAATGTCTTAAAAACCATTGTTTCAGATGTTTTGCCTGTTCACTTCTGTTTGCCAAATCTGATTCTTTTCACTCCATCTTGGCCAGAAGTGGAAGTCCTAGTTTATTTGTGCAAAGTTGTAACATGTGTATTTTTTAGCCACTTATGTGATGACTGTTAGGCCATGTATCTTTGTGTCATTATTGTGGTAGCAATATTTTTATCATAGCTCTTTGGTACAAGCTTCATAATTAAAGCTCAGGCACTGAAAATATGCTAAAGAAAACTTAAGCCTTTGGATATTCAGGGTTAATTGGAGGTATCAGGAGGATATATTGTTTAAATAGTTCTTAATAAAGCTCAGGCACTGAAAATATGCTAAAGAAAACTTAAGCCTTTGGATATTCAGGGGTAATGGAGGTATCAGGAGGATATATTGTTTAAATAGTTCTTAATAAATAACTTAATTTTTCTTTAGGCTAGAAAATAAATATTTAGATACTTCCAGGTTAAGGTAAAAGTTTCAGTATTCCGCATTGTCTTTCCTCCTGTAAGTTATGCCTCCTTGGAGGGAAAAAATGCCATTTAACTTGGATCCTTTCTTTAAATTGAGAACCACAGTTCAGATGAAATAGTTCAACTGGTCCATTTATTTGGCTTTAAGAAAGTAATAGTAGTAGAGAATGAAGTATACCTAGAGTTAGGAGACCTGGATTCTTTGTTTTTCTTTTAATTTTTTTAGGAATTAATTTGATCTTTATCCCTTTTTCCCCTGTAAAGTGAAAATCATTATTGCTGCTCTAATCTACTTCATAGAGTTTTTTGAAATATTAAATAGGATGTTTGTTCACATGTTTTATAAAATTAAAGTTTATGTATAAATGTATGATGTTTTATAGATTTCTCTGTTTGAGCAAGGGAAGCAAGATCATTAAACTAAGTACTCTATCAAGAGTGGTTGCTTCTTCCCAGTCTCGAAAGTAGAATCAGTTTTTATTACACGGTTTGGAAAGGTTTCCAATACTTGGATCATTTCCTATAGAGCAGGAGTGTCAAACTCCTTTTCACTGCAGGCTACATCAGCCTCGCAGTTGCTTTCAAAGGGCCGAAATAATTATAGGACTGTATAAATGTAACAACTCCTTAAGGACTGTAACACTGTTAAGGAGTTGAAATTACATTGGGCCCTTTGAAGGCAACCTCGAGGCTGATGTGGCCCCCTGTGAAAATGAGTTTGACACCCCTGCTATAGGGAGATGTTTCATAAGACAGAAGCTTTAGTCTGACAAGATAGGTTAACTGTGCTGATCTGGCAAGGCACCAGTGCCTCCTTCTCCCAAAATTGGTTTGAAAATGGCCAAGATGTTTGAGATGTTTTGGCTAGATATAAGAAACCCAGAGTCATTCAGGGAGGAGAATTGTTTCAGTACAGCCACAGTACCTTTTTGCCACTTCATTGAGCTGGAACAGAAGAAATAAATCATTTACCAAAAGCTTACAGGCCCAAGATGCCGCAGCCCGCTGCAGCAAGGGTGGTCGTGGGATACGGTGAGGGACTGAAATAAAGGAGAGGACCAAATGCTCTGCTGGCATAAGGCAATTTTATTCAAAGCTACAAGTCTTTTTATACACGTTAGGGATAGATAGCAACTAGCTGAACACAAAGGCTAAGTCATTTGTTACTCCCTTGAGAACAAGTCATTCTTCTTGCGTGATCTGGCCTCGGCCCCAGGATGTCTTGTTCTCATAGACTGACCTTGCAGTGGAACACTGATTATCAAGCACATACTCTTCCCAGGGTTGAGAAGCAGTCAAGGCCCGAGGAGTTGTCAAGGCCGGAAACCAGGCCTGGTCACCACACCCGCGGTGCCAGACCCTATCCACGACCCTATTAGACCCTCCTGGGCTACTACACCAAGATAAGCTATGAAGAGAGAAAGTATGCTCCAAATATCTAAGCCATCATTTTTGAGATTTGGTATGCTCCAAATCTCCTCATCTCTTGTTCTTGTGCCCTGAACAAGAGATTATGAGATTTTGGTCAATACCAAAACCAGAGCTGTGTTTTATGTAGTTCAGCGCCTCTTAAGAATTAAGGTACTAAATACCCAGCAAGACCTCTTGTCTCTGAATTCTTTTTTAAAACTGAATGGTGGCAAAGACTGAAACTTTCTTAGTCTGGCTTAAATATAGTTTTCCACTAGCCATAGGTAAATAGGCAGAGACATTTTCTTATATAGCCTGCATTGATCTTCTCATAATTCATTACTACTGACCTTTTTAACTTGACAGCACACCAAGGCATCAGTTTTATAGAATCCAAGTTTCCTAGAGTTTGTTTTTTAAATCCCTGAAGCGATCACATTAAGTCTGGTACCATAGCTAAATTTCTCCTTAGGAAAGTTATGATGAGAATATTTTAAATAAATCTGTAGGGCCTACCTAACTCTAATTTAGTAAGAATTATTTAAGAATATGTCCTATTTACTCCCACTTTAGAGCTGGGAATTAGATGTTAAAATAGATTATTCTGCCATTAAAAAGCTAAAGGAAAACTTTCTCTACTCATAACACTTCTGACACCAATTGGGCCACACTGACCAGTTACCCAACCCTGCAGACACCAAGCTAGTACCCTACAATTCGATTCTGACACCAGCAGCCAGAGAGTTAGCACAGATCCCACAGGTTAAGAGCTCAGTCCCACAAGACTTCCCTCTATTTCAGGTGCTGCTTGCAAGTAGTGGGTCCCCATGTTACCCACACTTCTGTCTGTCTTGGCAACAAATCGAGGGTTCCCATGACTCCCTCTTCAGGTTTGGTAATTTGCTATAATGGCTCACAGAACTCAGGAAAATGCTTACTTATTTTACCAGTTATTATAAAGGATATAATTAAGGATATAGCTGAACAGCCAGATGAAGAGATACGTCGGGCAAGGTCCACAAGGGTCCCAAGTGCAAGAGCTTCTCTGTCCCCGTGGAGTTTGAGTGTGCCATCCTCTAGGCGTGCAGATGTGTTCACAAACCCAGAAGCTCTCTGAATCCCGTAGTTTAGAGATATTTATGAAGGCTGCATCATGTAGGCATAATTAATTATTAATTATCCCTCTCTTAGGATAGGGCTGGAAGTTTCAAGCCTCTAATCATGGCTTGATCTTTCTGGTGACTAGCCCCCATCCTGAAGCTATCCAGAAGCCCATCAAAAATTACCTTACTAGAACAAAAAACACTCTTATCACCCAGGAAACTCCAAGGGATTTGGGAGATCTGTGTAAGGTGCTCCTAACACTCCCATTACTTAGAAAATTCCAAGGGTTTAAGGAGCTCTGTGTCAGGAACCAGGGGCAGAGACCAAGTATACTTCTCATGTCACGAAAACAAACCCCAATTTGACTCTTTTTTTTCTCTCTCTGTGTTACTGGAACATCCAGATACCTAGATTAATACTCTTTAGATACCTGCAGACTAACACAGAAACACATACTTTCCTTAAAAAATGGAACATTTTCATTTTATATTAAAATTTTTGATATGCATAAATTATAAAACTAATATATGTTATCAAAAATTTAAAAAGCAAAGAGGGGTATACAAGTGAAAAGTAAAAGTTTGCCTCTGACTTTCATAATTTGATTGGTTCAGATTAAATATCTCCACTTTTCGAAATTCTCCTCTAGCTGGTTCTTGAAAAAAAGTTGGGAGTGAGAGAAGGCAGGGCATTTCTTGTTTGTGCAAGCTGATAAAGAGGCCTTAGCTTTTCCAAGAGTCCTAATAAAGAAAGAAATCAGTCACCTGATCTAAACAAACAAGATATCCAGGTTTCTGAATCTACAATTCCAGTTCCATTCTTTGAGCAGGAAGACTCTTTTTGAAAAAATCTTTTTGATAACTGGTGCCAAGATTGTTAGAACATAGTTAGCGGTTATTAATTATTTCCACTGAAGTAGAATGAAAGAAAATGGACTTAAGCAGTGGAAGGAAAGAATTTAGGTTGGGTAGGAACCTTGAGGCCTGCTATGACAGGAATAAATCATTGGGATCACTTTGGTGTTTCCCTATCAAATGTGTCTATAATTTTCATCTGTGTGAAATGGACTTGCTATTTTTACATGAAGGCCAAGTGATCACTAAATACAGCAGTTCAATGCTTCCTAGACTTTAGGATTTTACAAATGAGCATTGTCATAGTGTTGCTAATTTTATACTCTTCTAAATTAAGAACACTTAAAAACAACTACCACTGAATTCATAAAAGGAGTAATAATTGATGCTAAAAAAACTAGGCAAAATATAATCTCAGAATACAGGATGGTTTCTTTAAACTAGTAAATTTAACTATGTAAAAAACTTATTACATTGCTTATATTTTTCTTAATATTTCTTAGACTAGTGACTATTTCATCAGGGATCAGCACTAATTTCTTTTGGTGTACAGGATGATGCTCCAACCAACTGAGCCACCTGGCCAGAGCTAGCACTAATTTCTTAACCAGCATTTGGGAATTATTCCACTAACTGACATTTCAAAGTGCTTTTCAGGTTTAGAATGCTAAAACTTCCAGACACATGAATATTTTTTTTTCTTTTGAGCTTTTCTTCCTCTACTGGGGTGGGTGTGAGACACAAATTAGAACCAGGCTTGTTCACCGATTATGTTATAACTTCATTATGTGCCTGCAGTTATCAAGTTCCTATCTGATTTAGATGGAAAGAGTTTTATAGGCAACCCAGGGCTGGTTGGGATTGGAGGCAGGGTGTGGAGAACTGGATCAGTGCAGCTGGGCCACCCTTGTGCCACTTCACTGAAGTGAAACAGAAGAAATCAATTATTTACCAAGAGCTAGTCTTTTGTTCTGGAATTTACCTGAGAAGCAAAGTGATTTTGAGAATGAAGCCATCAGAAATAATTTCAGTATTTGATTCATAAGTTGAGATGTGAGATTTTACAAGTGTTATTTTTTTTTGTGAACTCAGCCAACCAGTAAACATATGTTACAGTGACAGAATAACATTTGGGTCAAAAGGCTTTGTCTAGACAATCGCACATGGCTCTGAAAAATGGAATCTGATCCATGGTCTAAGATGCTGAGATTTTCAGTTCTACTAGACGACTAGCTCTGCACTGAAAGAATTGATTTGGTCATATATGACCGTCCCCACATCTATCTTGGGATTAGAAATAAATCCAATGCTTTTCCCAAAAGGGTCCAGGAGTATTGTTGTGCTAATATTTCTCTTTATCAGTTAGAACTGCTGTGAAGGAAAAAAAAAGGAAAAATGACAATACCAGGCACTGTCTCAGTCAGCCTCTCTGTTTACTCTTGGCCGTCCTAGTGTTTACTTGGCCACAGGTTGCAGTGTCAGCACTCATCTTAGTGAGTGAACTCAGTTTCGTTTCATAGTCAGGTACTTTAGAAACACCAGTTTGGATTGGAAATGACATGAAATGTGTGGCTTGGAGTTAAAGCATATGAGTTCAATGAGCATAATAGGGTTTACAGTCAAACATACCTGGGTTCAAATCCAAGCTCTGGCATCCATTTGCTGTGTGATTTTTTTTTTTTTTTGAACAAGTTAACTTCTCTAAGTCTTACTCTCCCCATGTAAAATAGGAATGATGATAGGATTTTTTGGGTTGTCGTGAAGATTAAATTAGATAACAAATGCAAAATGCTTGCCCTTAGTGTAAATTATTGTTATTGTAATTATTTTTGAGCCTTAGGTATTTGCCAAATGGGGGACAACCCACATCACTGCATTGTGGCCTATCTGTGAGGGAGGGGTCTGAGAGGACACAATGCTGCTTGCTCAGTTCTCGGTGGCTTTCAGTCACTTATTTCACTATGGACAAGCAAATTGAGTCCTACTGGTGCTGATTCCCAGTGGTGGGTGGGTTTGTGTATGTTCTAGGACTCTGTGGGTCTCTCCAACAAACTCTCCTGTGAGGCTGGGAGTTTCTTCTGCCACCTCATTCCCCACAGGAGATAAGCAATTTGTCAGATACAGAGTTCAAAACACTGGTTAAAAGGATGCTCAAGGAACTAGTGAGGACCTCAACAGCATAAAAAGAGCTATTCAGAAATGAATGATACACTAATTGAAATAAAGACAAATTTACAGGGAAACAATGGTAGAGTGGATGAAGCTGAGAATCAAATCAATGATTTGGAACATAAGTATGCAAAAAACGAGACTTCTGGCAAGATGGAGGCATAGGTGAACACGCCGTGCCTCCACGCACAACCAAACAAGGAAAAAACAGCAATTTACTTAAACAGAAACAGTCAGATCTGACAGAAAATCAAACTGAGAGGAAGTCCGACAACCAAGGAGTTGAGGAGGATACATACATCCAGACTGGTAAGCCAGGAGGAACCAGGTGGAGAGAGAGCACGGCGACCCTGCGGCGAGCTGGTGAGCAGACGGCAAGACCGAGGTTTGTGAAGCGGCTCCGGCAGAGCCGCAGCACACCGAGACGGGGGTGCCTGACCAAAACGCAGCCAGCGCCCAGCGCCCAGCTCACCCGGACCCAGCGGGGCTGAGACCAGTGGACCAGGCAGGTCCACATTCGCGTGCAGACAAACCGGGAGAGAAAGCAGGGCGCATTCCATTGGCACAGATTGAGAGCACCTGTGGGGGTGGAGGAGGCAGCAGGAGGAACTCCCGGCCTCATAGGAGAGTTCATTGGGGAGACCCACGGGGGACTGGAACTGTGCGGCCTGTTCACCGACCCTGGAGCAACCCCCAGAGCCAGCACAGAGGGGCTCAACTTGCTTGTGAGAAGCGGTGTGGGTGCAGAGAGTGGAGCAGGTGCCATTGTGCTCTCAGGTCCCGCCCCCACAGGCTATGTCACAACACAACAAACATGAGTTTCCCCGCCCAGGTGAACCCCAAGGCTCCACCCCCCTTACAGTAACAGGCACACTGAGGGGAAAAAAATAGCCCAAAGAAAGGAACAGATCAAAGCTCCAGAACTAACCGACCAAGAGTCAGACAACCTATCAGATGCAAAGTTTAAAACACTGGTAATAAGGATGCTCACAGAATTCGACGAAAAATTATCACAATTACTTGAACAAACGAGGAGAGATCTGCAGGGAACCAATAGGGATAAGAAGGAAACTGGGACTCAAATCAACGGAGTGGAACAGCAGAAAGAAAAAAACATCCAACCAGAAAAGAATGACGAAACAAGAATTCAAAAAATGGAGGAGGGGCTCAGAAACCTCTAGGACATCTGTAAATGGCCCAACATATGGATCATAGGGCTGCCAGAAGGAGAAGAGGAAGACCAAGGGATTGAAAACTTATTTGAACAAATAATGAAGGAGAACTTTCCCAAGCTGGTGAAGGAAATAGATTTTTGGGAAGTCCAGGAAGCTCAGAGAGTCCCAAAGAGGTTGGACCCAAAGAGGAACACACCAAGACACATCATAATTACATTACCCAAGATTAAAAATAAGGAGAGAATCCTAGAAGCAGCAAGAGAAAAGGAGACAGTTACCTACAAAGGAATTCCCATAAGACTGTCAGCTGATTTCTCAAAAGAGACCTTGCAGGCAAGAAGGGGCTGGAGAGAAGTATTCCAAGTCATGAAA